>VYZQ01064575.1:45390-61517 GCA_013400655.1 Mystacornis crossleyi | reverse complement strand
TGATGATTATGATGATGACTGCTGTTTTCTCCAGGATTCAATGCACAAGCCCACATTCAGCTTCCTCTCTAACGTTCACTGGCCAGATTTTCTTAGCTCATGTATTTATCCCCTCCTTTCCTAATTTGGTTTTCTCATATTTCACTGCCCTGATACCTTCTCCAGGGTGTGTGGCTGAAGGACATAGGCAGTGCTGTTTGAGTTGCGTGGCAGATTATTAGCTGGATGATATGCAAGCTGGCAACTCCAATTTCTCTCCCATAACACTGCTCCAAACTGGTTTCCAAGATTACTTTGGTAGGGGCACTGGGATCAGCACTCCGAGTACTGAAAACACAGGACTACAGCCTCCTGACACCCTTCAGACAGGGATGAAAGCCTTTCTTATTGAAATCTTTGCAGTCAGGTGGAGAACCAAAATCCATTATCTTCTTGCCAGCACTGAAAAAGCTACTTTTGGCCTCAGTGAAAAAGACCAAATGGGGAAAAAGCAGCAGCCAAGACTTTTAGCACAGCTCACTGGCATCTCCCTGCTGTCAGCAGCAACATGGCCAAGAGGTGTTATCTTGGTCTGTGCTGAAGGCACCGGGCAGAGCCTTGTACTTGTAAGCACTCTCTTGCCTGAGTCAGGGAATATGCAAAGCAATTTCATCTGGAATTTAGGAAACAATCTGCTCCAGCATGAGTCATCTCCTGAGCCATTTGGGGCTTTCAGAAACTCCTTCTCCACTTGCCTGTTACTCTAGGTGAGTGACAGACTCTGCACTGAGCAGCCCTGCTCACTATTCCAGCTTGAAAGCCACGAAGGCAGCAGAGGAAGAAGGTGCCTTCTCTAACGTTAGCTCTTTAAAATGCTTGTTTTTTTCCTGTCCTGCTATCTAAGCAGAATCCTCCTTTTTCAATGTCTTCAGCATGTCACTGTTTTCAGTCTCAGTGACAGTGTAACACACAGGACTTGGTGCAACTGAACTTCACTGAAAGGCCTGACACTGTGTTGAAGTGACATCACTCAAACCACTCTGAAAATGAAGTGTCTGAGGCATGTGGGAAGGAAATGACTAAATCTGAACTCTTTTAAAGACACTCTTGGGACATGCTCATTGCTGGTGCAATATAAACAACATTTCACATCAATGGGGCTTGGCTACTCCCTCCTTACTCCAGGGTCGGACACGACACGCATGCTCTGGTGAGTTATGGGCATCGCCAAAAATAAAGAGCAGCCTGCTGAAAAGGAAGCAGATTTCTATGCATACACTAACTTCTGGAATCTGGTTTATTACTGAACACCAGGGACTGACTTTGCCACAGGCTACACATTTATTTGTGCATATAAATGCAGACATTTATCTTGTGCACATACCTGCCCTTTCTCTGGCTGCCAGCTTCAGTTAGCACATGCCAGCAAACACCAGGTGACATCGCTGAGGGACCCACACCAGAACACTCGCAACTCTTAGTTCTTACAAAAACAGAACATCACCTCTCCTCCCAAAAAATACCCCTGCAAAAGAACGATGTGTCTGCCTCTGGACCCACATGTTTGCCCTTGAGTTGCTGCCAAGTCACTGGAACCCCACCAAGGTCTCACTGCTGGTGCATGACTGGTGATTTTCATGTGCCAAGACTACACGTACTGCTACAGGAACCTATGAAAGCTGAAGCACCATCAATTTTTTGCTATTCTAAGGCAATATAGGGACACAAACACATAAAAAATTATGCTAGGTGATATTTTTATTGGGTTTTCCCCTCTGTGAAGTAGTGTTGCTAAGCTTCCTATCCCCGTTACTGATGCCAAATCCTCCACAGGGGTTTTCCACGCACAGATACTTCAGTCCTGGTACACAATGGAAGACTTCTACAACATTATTACTGGTTGATGTGAGTTTCTTTGAGTTGCTGGCCTCACTGCAGCTTCTAACACTATCTGTAATATATGCTGCTCCCACAGAGCGGGCTCACTGTGGCACTTCCTCCCCAAGCAGCTCATGCCACCAGAGGGCAATGCACCTCCAGATAAATCCATACTCGTGCCAGGCTGCGACGGGAGCTGGGACCAAAATAACCAGCAGTGGTGTCTAAAGCCAGCTACTGCACACGAGTGACACACAGGAACTCTGCTTTCACGAATTTTCTGAGAACAGCTGTCTCCTTGCAGAAGACCAAAGCCCGACAGGATTGTGCTGCCTCCTTGGGGGTGCTCCCTCAGCTGGCCGTGAGGTGGAGCCGTGCTCTGTGGACTATCCCAGCATCCATTAGCCCCTGGAAGAATTTCAGTGTAAAGAACCTCGAGGCCGCAGAGTAATCGCCCTCATTTAACACTCGCTGATGAACAAAGCTGGGAACTGTTGTGTGAATGGCAATGCCTGACATCTACAGGGCAAGTCCAAGGGGAAAACAACTGCAGGAGGAAGGCTGACAGTGTATTTCCTTCCACCAGTTTTTGGTGCATTTCCCTTCCCTTGGTCTGTGTAGGCCACTCACATTTCTACACACACGTGTCTGGCACTGCACGGAAAAGCAAATTTCACCAAGGAGTACCTGAATACACGTAGCCAACTACAAGCTGAGATCTGGGGAGCAGCAGGTGCCCCATGCTTGTGGCTTTGGCTACTTCAGTTTGCTCATAAGACACAAAATTTCACAGGGAAACTGCAGCTCCCAGCTTCAGGTTGTTACTGTCTGCCTGATGGGCCAGGGAAGCCAGTCTCCAGCTCAGAGACAGAGAGAACAGTTCTCTTTCCCTTCTGCCCAGAGAGGCACAACTCCCTCTGTCACACTTCAGGCAGCTCTATCCCAGCCAGAAGCTGCTCACACAGGAGGGCTGAGCTGGCAGAAAGTTTAGTCTATGTGTCACTGAGCTTTCAACCCCAGAGAGACAAATACCCAAACGATCTGTGTTACTATGTACAGCAAAGTAAGAGCAGTTTCTCTCTCACTGATACGTGGAATTTAAGATCTGAAATACGGAGTGTGCTAGGGATGCTCACATGCCCACTTTACCTTCTGCTCCAGGAGGGCCCGGCGGAGGGACACCCTCTGCTCAAGATCACGCAGCTCCCGATCATGCTGGGCTTCTGCCTGCATCTTGATTTTACTCTGATATGCGTTCAGCAGCTCCAGTTCTTGCTGCAGCTGCATCTTCAAAACCTGGCACTCTGCTTCCTGTGCCTCATCCAAACGCAGCTGGGAAAGACAGACAATAGAGACGTTTCACCATGGGGTAACCACTGCTGACACTCCAGGGGAGGACCGCGGGGAGGGGGAGAACGGGTCGGGACATTGTTTTCTTAGCAATACAATTGGTCTCTATTGTACTTCGCTTCGCTGAACAGAGGACCTACAGTGACAAAGACTGGTGACAGTGAGCCCACAGCACTGATGCAAGTGATGCTGATGAGCAGTGGCGCCTCAGGAACCACGATCCACACTGCAGAGACCAGACTGCTGGAGGTGCAAACATCCTCAGCTCTCCTTTCGCTAGAGGCAAAGAGAAGCTCTCTTGCTCTGTTCAACTGGATTAACCAATTACCTCTACCCCAGGAGACTTTAAGTCCATAGCCCTGCCAATGCAGGACTTTGGGCACAAGGATATAATGAAATAAACCTAAAAGCAATATGATACTGAACTTTTAACCTTCCCATCATAAATGAAGCCAGCTACCCTGCCTCACAGCGTCAAATTTGTGTACAAAGTGATGTGAGCAGGGATGCAATATGCAAGAATTGCAAAGAAAAGTGCAATTTAAGCTGTAGCAAGGATTCGAAGCATTGCTCATGTGGTCATTCCTTAAAGAAGGAATCTCTTAAAGAAGGAATCACAGAACTTTCACAACACTTTGACCTCAGATTTACAGTCAAAACTGTGGACTCCTCCATGACCCAATGAGCATCTTCTACCAGTGGCACATGCTTTGGTTGGTATCATCAACAAATCAAAACCTAAATGAGTTAAGACAGACAGTTGCACGCTATTTAATGATGCTCTAACAGGGATGTTTATGTTGCCACATTTCATGCAAAAGCAGTCCTCTGGCCACACACAGATGCATCACTTTGCATCTCTGCAACAGCAGCTTCAGCTTCAGCCAGCCTGGAGGGGGTGGTAGGTCTTTCCTCTGCATTTGAACTCAGCTTTCTAAACACAGAGGAAGGACTGTGCAGGGAATGGCGTGTGCAGCAAGGAAGCAGAAAGCCTGCTGTCAGGATACAGCGCGGTTAAAATGCAAACATCCCTCTTTGGCTGAGGAACCCTGGGTCCCTCGGAGGCGACTCACAGCTTGTGTAGAGAGCATTTCATTAATGCTGTGATCATACTGCTCAGCCAGGATAGCCAGCTTCCGGGTCTGCTCCTCCTTGAGCCGTTTGAGGACAGCTTTATGTTCACTCTTTGGCGTGGTCTCCAGCAGATGGTTTCTCAGTGCTTTGTACTGTCTGGTTTGGATCTTGCATGTATCCTGAAACTGCTTCTTTATCTGTAGTTCTTTTGACTGGAAAGATGGAGGGGACACAAAGAAAAAACCAGCATGTTTCAAATGAGTGAAATATCCATTCAAATGGATATTTAGGATTACATTAAGGATATGAGTTCAAGAATCCACAAATGTATATTAACATCTACAGTGCAAGGAGGGAAGCAAAATACACAAGAGGCAATGACTATTGCTGCAGCTGCTTTGACACTGCTACTGTGCGAAACAATTACAATACAGACACTTTTATAACAAAGCTCCAGCCTAAATACAGCTGTCTCTGCACAAAGAGCCTCACATTTGTCACTGGACTGGATCCAGTCCTGGGTGTTGCTTTTCAAGAAAAGTTCTTGAGGGACAGGACTAATATTTATTAGCACCAAAAGCCATACTTACACGACTGTGCTTGTATGGCACATACATATGAACAGCACTTAATGTTATGAAAAGAAGCAGATCTGGTGCATGGGAAAGGACAGGAAAAAAGAGCAATGCTTTTTCCATTGAGGGTTTGATGAATATAAGACGTATTCTAACCCTTCATATTACGAGCCTGGTTTTCATAGAGAAACCCAAAAAATACTAGATGCTTTAAAATGTACACCACAAAACAGTAGTATTGTGCTGGTCTAGCAAACAAAACGATTCCCCAGTCCCACTGGAGGCTTACTGGAGATGGAGTTTTCCTCCCTTTGCACTTGCTAGCATCTCTGTATTGTTTAGAGACATAGCTGTGATTGCACACAGGGTTGGGAAACACCAATCCTGGAAAAGGTATTGAGATTCGGTTTTGCTGTATGACCTTGAAGAAATTAATTATTTTTTTCTTTCACCTGCCTTCAGAGCAGCTTGTGAAGTTTAATAGCTATTAAGTGTTTCAAGATCCTGAAAAGGAGGGTGTTCTGGAGTTCTCTGTATCTTTCTATGGGATGGCTGGCAGGGATACTTCTCACAAAGCAAAACCCAGAAGTGATGAGTGATGATGGTTAACTGACAGATGGTCAAGTTCACCATGGTATGAATAAATAAATAAATAAATAAACAAACACAAATCACTAGAATCAGACATGAGAGCCTTCCCACTGCTCTGCACCATGCCAAATACTGAAGGACTAGAGGCACAAACAGCATAGGACCAGATTCTTGTTCGAGTGAGCTGGAAGAGCTCTGGGATCTGAACCAGTGAGGTTTTGTGCATGGCTACATCAGCCCCTCCACTGCCTGCTCCTGGCACTAACTCGGAGCTCAGCAGGGCAGATGATAAGCACAGCACTTAGAGCCACCTCAAAAGCTGCAGTGGGATCAAACAACACACCCAGCCCAAGCACACTTCGCTGCACAAAACAACAAAACCAGTTCGCTAACCTGCTGCAGAGAACAGGACAGAGATGGGTTTCATTCAAATCAAAACACGTATCATGAAGAGGAATGCATCACTTTTAACCTTTCTAAATTTCACAGAAAGTTATTTCCTTCCAGGAAACCTTTAAGGTTGTTTCTCACTGCCCTTAAGGGAAGTGTCAGCAGGTTACACATTCCCATCAGGGACCTGGTCACAGCAAAACACTATCAACCTATTTTGTCCTCATTTTCTGTGAAGTCCTGCTTGGACACCAGACTCTGTTTACAGGCTTCCAACCCAAAGGCTTTAACAACAGGAAACAGAAGGGAGGGGTAAGATTTCCAGTCAGACTTCTGACAAGATCATTTTGACCTAGTATTGTGAAATACCAGCAAGAGGGTATTTGCATCACAATTAACACACTCAAAATAATAACAGCCATTTTCACTGAAGGGTGAATTCTAGTTATGGGTCCTTCTGGTGCTGTCATAGAACAGACACTGACCGTTAAAAACCTGCTTCCAGGACAAAGGGCCTCACTAAATAACAAAGGGAAAGCCTGAAATGTGCCCTTGAGGGAAAACGTTGCTGGAGAGAGAAACTGAACAAATGGTCAAATTATCTATTCAATTAAGAATACTTGCCTGCATTAGTCAGAAGCAGGAGAAGGAGTTAATGCTACAGAACAGCCTCGATAAAGAGGGGATTGTGCTACAAACCCAACGGTTGTCCACAGGCTGCGTTGTTAGCACTGCGTGTATGCAAAGGTGCAGGATTGACAGCTCAAGCCTGAAATCCTTCACTAATCACAGAACAGCCATGCAAAGCAAAGTGCAAGCTTTCCATGCTCCCTGCAAAACGCTCCAGCCCTGTCCTCCCTGGAAAAGGGAAGGGGTTGGAGAGTCTGCAGGGGTGAAAGGGCAGCCAAGCGCCTGCAGCACAGAGGTACCACAGATCCCGCTGTCCCGACTGCAGCCAGGGAAGGAGAACGGACGTGCCGTCCACTCGTGTTTGCACCACATCACCTTGGGGAGGCAGAACTCATTCATGCTAATCTCAGAAGGATCAGCCTAATACAGCTGCTTCAGTTTTACTCAGCTCAGAGTGCAGCACAGCTTCCCTGTGAAGTCATCAGCTATTTATACACTATATCCTTGGAGATTCTCAACAGTGATCAGATGGTCCCTTGTTCTCACAAGCCAGGTTTTCACTATTTAATATTATTCTAATATTGACAAATCAGGTATAATTTTTTATTTTCTGAAGCTGTGTTTTCAAGTTGGTTATTTTCTCTGTAAAAACATAACTTGCAGGTGGTGAAAACTAAGTCAGATGGAAAATATTATGAAGAGGAAAGATGTAGAACAACAAAGAAACCCCATGTTCAGTATGCCATACACTCATTTTGTTACTGGCACAGCTGAACACTGGGTGGAGAGAAGAAGTCTGCCTCCTCAAAGGAAATGTACCAGGCAGCTTTGTGAAAGGCCTTAGACTCCCTTCTCAGACACTTCAGAATAAACCACTGGACTTCTTTGGATGAAGCGAAGGCTTAAGTGAAAACACTAAAAGCCTCAATTACACAGGCCCCACAGTTCTGGTCAGCCACCACAGCGACAAGGGCAGCATGAGAAACCCAGGAGAGACACACAGCAAAGGTCAGTGCCAGGAGCTTCCTGGGGACACTGCACTTGGCCCGTGTCTCTCTCCTCCTCCCTCCCCACTTGCCACCATGACAGCTTTAATATAAAACACTAACCAGGTGAGTCAGCCAAGACTGAGGGTGCAGTTCATTTTGATGCACACAGCAACACAAAGCCTTTGGATTTTGTTTTTAAATGACATTCCTTCATTACAGAAATACAGATTTTATTTTTGTATATGGGGGAGACAAGGATCAGAAAATGGTGTAGGAGGGGGGAAAAAAAGGCATACTGCAAACATTAAATGCATTTTAAACTACCCCAAAAAGCAAGGGACATTGCTGAGAAGAGCTTTTCAAAGAAAAGAAAGGACTAGTGCTGCTGTGGCCTGCCTGCAATACCCTGCAACCCTGATCACTGCTATGGTGCTCTTCAAGTTAACGAGCTTCAAATCACCGTGGGCCTGCCTGCACTGCAAACAGGCTGTCATGGGCCGCTTTTCCATGGACCGCTTTTCCATGGACCGCTTTTCCACCACCACCAGCTCGCACCCGCAGTTCTTATACCACTTAGTACCCTCAGAGTTCCTACACCACTTAGTACCCTCAGAGTTCCTACACCACTTAGTACCTTCAAGCTCTTGGGCTGCTGCCGGACCTCCATGACGTGCTTGCGCCGCAGCTCCCGCTCCCGGCGCTTGTTGTATTCCAGCTGGTTGGTGAGCTCGGTCTGGTGCTGGAGCCGGATCAGCTCGCAGCGCATCTTCTGGATGGTGCTGAGATGGCGGAACTCCAGCTCCTGCATGGACTCGTGCTGACGCAGCAGCATGGCGTGCTCCAGGTCCTTCTGTGTCTGCCTTTTGTTCAGCTCCTAACAGAAGGACAGAGGGAATGATTAGGTTCTTTGTACTGACTTGGATTTCCGTTCACAAAGTGACATTTCGCTTTGTTCGCAAGGGCATTTCTCTCTTTCCAAGGCATCTGAGGACAGACCACAGAGTTTCTTGGTCTTATCAGCAGCAGACAGCAATGCCACCGGTAATTTTTCCTTCCTCATTTCACTTTTCTTCTTCCTGTTCTAGATGCTCAACAGGATTCACAGTAAGCATTTTCTGTTAACCGTTGTGTCTGATGACTTTTTGGACTTCACAATTCTCCTGCAATCGGGCATTAATCTGTACATTTGATGCCACATAACCCCTAAATGCCACAGGGATTACCAGATGGCACTGCAAAGCATCAAACCGCTGTTCCACCAAAACACTTTGGATGTGGTAACGAACACTTCTGCTTGATTTGAGCTGGACTGCAGCTGGTCCAGCGAGATGCACTTCACACAGGTGCATCCAGGTCTCATCTCTGCCTGTTCCCTTACCTCCCGAACCAGGTCCTGCTCCAGGTTATGGCGGCCCAGGAGCATCCGTCTCTTGAAGCGGCGACACTCCAGCTCCAAGTACTGCCTCTGACGCCTCAGTAAATTGGCCTCTTCCTCTGCCTGGAAATGCTGGATGTTCTCCTTCTGCTTGGAAAGCCACTCCTGCTTCTCCTTCTTCGGAGTGCTCTGGTTTTCATTCAGCTCCTGATAATCGCAAGGTAATTAATTGTGGAATAGTTACATTAAGTTCCTTGGCCATGAACTGAACAGACCTGACTAATAAACTCCTGAGCTATGTTCTACCCTCTCTTCTCAAGGTTGGTGCCATCTCAGCTTCTTCAAAATGCATCACATCACATAAGGAACACTAAGGAAATACCAGGAGACAAATCACAGTGGAGCAGATTTAACTACAGCTTTTTTTTTTGCACTGGTCAAAATACCAGTTTATGTCCACAGTTTCCAGACCTACATATTAGCTGAAAATGTCAAAATGATGGGTAGCCACTGAAAATGCTTGGAGGTACTGCCATACTGCCTGGCCTCTACATTTTCACAGGCTCCCAAAGGACTGACAGAAGGAAAGCATTGACATCCTGTTGTTCAAACAGAACTCCAGCCACGTGAAGCATATCAGAAAATTTTTTGTGTCTTGCTTGATCAGAGCACATATCCATTTTACAGTAACTCACCAAGGCAGAGCTGCTCGCTGAGATGCCATAATTCACAAAAACAATGTAAAGAAATTCACAGGTAAAACTTAAAGAGTTTCCACATTTCTACTACACTCAATACATTGCTTCAAATATCTCTGGCAAAACACTCTGCTTGCTTGAATTGCATACGAGAGATGCCCAGGCAGTAATTAAGACTTGTTGTGATACATTTCAACTGAAGTATGAGACAGAACTCCTCTGTATTTCATCAGTGTTTCTTGGTGCTCTGTGATCTACTGCCCACTTAGAAAAAGATTCTATGTTATTATAAAGAGCCCACGCTACTGTAGTTTTTGTTAGATCTTTCTTGGCTCTGTTGCTCTTTAGCCTTTTTTTTCTCCTGGGAAATGCCTATGTTTGGGAATATTCTCCTTTGGAGCAAGTTCTAAAGTTCTGTCACAAAAGTTGATGGTTGAGTATAAAATGGTTCTTTCAAAAAAATTATTTATAATGCTTACGGTTTCAGTCACTCCACAAAAATAATCAGGAAGTTTCATTCTACAGTTTCTCCGCATTTCACAGAGATCTCAACTTTCACTAAAATGCAGTGATTATTAAATAATTACACAGCTTTCGCTATTAAAATTAATAGTGCTTTACAGGTATTTTCCTTACAAAAAATGCAGATTGCCTTCACCGCTCTGTTCTCCTACTCCTGTACAGAAATACCATTGATAAGAAAATTCACTAACTGCTGCAGTGAATGGCCACTATCAGTAACAACACTGTATGAGAAAAATCTTCATGACCTTTCATAAATTACGTTTTTTTATTCTTCAGGATTGCCAAATTTGCATGTTTCTGGTTAAAAAGCAACAGTGAACAATGGAGAGGTTTATACTTTCACAAGATAAATATACAAGTACCAACAGCTAACTTAAATAATAAATTCTCTTACTCAAAGGTCAAAGATATGAAACAAATACACACAGGGCTCTGCTCATGAACTGCAGAACTCGCTGCAATCCTGCGAAGGTCTGTGGTGCACACTGTCACTTTTATTTTTGCATGTTCACCCCTCTCACACTGTATCACACATTTCTCATTGCAGATGCATGAGTTACCTCTTTCAGCTGCTCTTTACGGAGTTTATATTCTCTCTTCTGGGACTCCAGGAAACTGTTCAATTCTTTTTTCTGTTGGGCCTGAATATGCTGCTGAAACTTCTTTTCTTCATTGGCCATGACTTTAGCCTAGAGCAAATCCAGCAGCAAGTCAGCCTGAGTCCCAGTGGATTACAGCTCGTGTCCCATTGCAGCCCCGAGACCCAGAACTCATGGTGGCCACCACAATACTCACCACGCCTCTGGACAAGTCCAAGTCAGAGGAGCTTGTCCTCACTCTCTCCTCATTCCCCATCCCATCAAGGCACCCAGCAGAGTCCTCCTCCAGTGCCACATTCCCTCAGCTAATCTTGCCTAACAAAATCAACACCTTATGATAAACTATATCCTCAGCCCTCCACTGAGAGATTAGAGATGAACAAAAATCGATAATAAACGCTGCAGGCAGCACCACTTCATTGTCAATTATTTAAAAGCATAGCCCCCCCCATATCCATACACAACTAGACAGTGAACATTTAAGTGTAGCTGGCACATTTCTCCGCAGGCTAATCTGCCTCCACAACACTCAATGGCAGGCAATTATTGACAGGACAGACACGGCAAGAGAGAGGAAAACCCTCACAGTGTTTTTTCTGGGGTCAGGATTCTAACATTCAGTGTAATGCAGTGCCGTGAAGGAACCTTTCCTCTGGTTTACGTAACCCCTTAGTGTAAGGAGGTGATGTATGTACCTTTTCTAATCAGCAATTTGCTTGGCTCTTAAAAACAAGACATCTTAAGAGTCCACACCGTCATCTCTACATCAGTGAGGGGAAGTGGACAATGCAATGTAATTAACAGACATGGGTTGGTCTGATAAACCATAACCTCCTACCTCTTTTTCCATGGCTGCTTGGTGCTTTTTAATTAGCTTTTCCATTTCTGCTGCAAAATTGTTACGCTGTGTTTCGAGATCTTTGTCCAACCTGAGGCGGTGCTCGTCCATCTCTGCCTTCAGTTTATTCTCTAATGCCATCAGTTGCTTCTGGTGCTGCCGTCTCATACGTTTATAGCCAGACATCTGCTCTCGGAGTTCAGAGTCTTGTTCATGTTCCTGCATTTGCCTTGTCACCTAGGAAGATAACCACATCGGGCCAGAGGAAGTTAATGCTGCTTAATCTACTTTTCAGCAGTCTTCAAACCACAAAAGAAAACGATTCAGTTAAGAAATATGATTTTTGTTGTAAAGAAAAGCACACATCCTAATGGCAGCAGAGCAGATTAAAAACTCAATTCTGCTGTAGGAGATAAGCTCACATGGGCTCCAGCAGAAAAACAGTACAATTGTTATAAAGCTGGTACTAAATAATGGCCTTTTAGCCTAATACAATGAGGCTGGATACACACACACACAAATATTCATAATATGCGTATGAAAATAAAAACCAGCTTATTATTATAAATAGTTTCCTATATTCTAGTGGGCACATTGGGTTTGAGACTATTTAATATACACAAATTACATTTGCCCAGGTGTCTCACTGAAGCTTTTATTAACCGACACGAAATTATTTCAGTGATAGTATCTCAGTCAATGAAGACAGCTCATATGCTGGTGATATTCTGGAAGCTGTGAGAAGCTGCACAGAGCTGTGTTCAAAGCATCCCCTCCTGCAGAACTGCCCCCAAACCAACCCCCCACGTACCAGCGACGCTGTGCGTATGGTAGCAAAGTGCTCTCGGTTGCGATAATGAGACTTGTGGCGAGATACTTGGGGAGGAGACTGGGGTTCTGATGCCCTTGTCCGAGGATCCGACTCCTCTCTGTAGTTTTCTTCCTCCTTATCACCAAATATTAAAGAGAAGCTGTGTTACTAAAGATTTTTATTTAAAAGGAGGAAAAAAAAAACATTTTACATTCATCAGCCCTGAAAGATCTTCCTGGCAATACTGCAAAAAGAGTTCTGATCTAGGACCTTTGCTTTCAGAAATTTCATCATGAATTTTTATTACTAAGAGGAAGATTACTACTTAAAGCTGAAAATGAGGAAAAAAATGGAAAACTGAAAGTTGAGTTAAACAGTTTACTTCAACAAAACATGAAAGCTATAAAGTAGATTTTATCGCGTCTGAAAGACAAAAACAACATCTATTTACCACTGAAAGACAGAGGAAGATTTTCATTACACCCACTGCAGAAATACCTCAGAGCAAATTTAAAAATTTGTCATGGTGTACTCCACATTCTTATTTTGTCATTCATCACAGAGAGATTACTAGTTAGATATGATACGCTAATTAACTCCCTGAGGAAATACCTGTGTCTTTGTTGCATATCTGGGCAAAGAACAAGACATTCTAGCCACACCTATCATTAGCCATGGAAACGGTAGTGCTTTGAGCAAAGGAGTGATAACCCCTACACGGCAAGAGCAGCCCGGCTGAGAGGACACTCCCCAGCCCACCCTTCATCTGGCAGAGGGAAAGCAGCGAAGTGGTTTCTGCTGCATTTCTTTTTCTTACACCCTTATTCATTAACCAAATATTCAGATGAAGTGCTGCGAAGCTGGGTGCTGCAGAACAGATTTCAGCTTCTACTGTATGTCCTGACTTTAGGAATTCTCTAGCAAGGAGGTAAAAAGGGGACCTCTCATATCCTGTTGTCCCTAAAGGCAGTGCTGTGCAAATTAAGGGCATCCACCAAATAAACCTATTTACAAACTGTCATTTCAACTCCTCCTGATAAAGCAAACCACTTTTGAAACAATTCAATCAGTAAAATAAATTCTAGTGAATTAACAAAAACAAACTATTTTCACAGCCACTTTCCCAAGTCTGCAGTGCACATTCACGTATTTGGGGCACAATAATATAACCTGCAGATAATGACTTGAGAATTGGAGCAGTTGACTTAGTGCCAACCGAATTCTCTCCCACTTTACACCTCCAAAGTTTTCCAGTAAGAATCCAGTGCTTACCGGCTTTAAATGAATGACAGAGCTATTTGACATCACGGTGTGGTCCCCCTCCATCATATCCAGCTCGCTCTTATCATCCGAGGCATCTGGAAGACTGTTAACACTACTGCTTTGGCTACTGGCACTGATAGACATACTAGGAATGGACTGATTACTTCCGACGCTGTTCACTGTCCCTGTCCTGCCCACACCATGATCTTGTTCCTAGGAGAAAGGAATCATAAAGAAAATTCAAACCCATCCCAGCGGTACCTGCGGACATTACCAAATGGAATGTTCATTCCATTTCTCTCTGAAGGCATCCACCTGCCACATCATGGCACTTTCCACCCTCCAGGCATTGCCATGAAACGTTTTTCTTGTGGGATGCTGGGGAGAGAAGGAATCAGCCTTGTCAAGATTAACTGGCTGATGTCAGATTCTTTTCAACAGCGAGCCTGTTAACAAGCTGAACTCTATCATGTATCAGCCACAGCGTGTCACCAGAAACTGCTGTGACACCAGCATCACCTGAGTGCTCAGCTGGGACCCTGCACCTTGCACGTTCCTTTCTGTACACAGAACTGGAATTCACAGTCTCCATCTCTGCATGGTGACTGCAGCACTCGATCCAAAAAAGACAGATCAATTTCCTTGATGAGCTGTTTTTCTTCCTTTTTTTTTTTTAATAAATCAAGTATAAATCTCTATGCCTTAGATTTAGAAAATTCTTAGTACATATGGTCAAAACAGAAGTTAACTGCAGGTGCTAAAGAGTCCTCATGAAGCCTCATAAATAGGCAAAGACAGCGAGGATTTACAGGACTGGAAGCTGACTGTTCAAGCATGAACACATGGCACAGCTTCTTGCCAGCACTAGGCATCGACCCTGTTTGTCCTTGTTTGTGCCTTGAGGTAGCTTTATTCCAAGCACAAGGAGGGAAACAGTGTTTACAGCCAGGTGTGTAAACAGCCCCCCTTCGTTTCAGCAATATCTGAATTGTGGTTATTTAAATGACAGTCTCATTTTCTCTGGTTCAGTGATGAAATCCAGCATTTCTCTCACCTCCTCCTCCTCCTGTGTTTCCACTGCAGGGCCATTGTGGGCCTCCTGGAAGAGGAGCTTCTTCATTTTCCGATACTGCAGGTTGTCCAGTTCTCTCACCGCATCCTTTGTTCTCTGAATCAGGTCTATTAACACTGTTTCGGGCCGCTCTCGAAGAACAAACATGTGCTGCAGAACACACAAACAGGTGAGTGGCCTCTCGTGCCTCCAGTGCTCATGCTTTGAGGACACAGGGATGAGCTCTAGTTGGGTTTATTAGCCCTCTTCCCTGCACAGGAGGAGAACACCTTCACAGCTTACACTGGCGTTATTTTTAGACTTCTCAATCCAGATAGATTTCAGAATGATTGCTTTCTGATGGCAGACTTCCATCAAAAAAGCTCTAAAAACCCAGAAATGACATTTCACATGCCATGAAAACTTGCTCAGTATAAACCTACACTTCAGAGACATTATCTACTTGTGGTTTAGTGAGCGAAGAGCAGCAAATACCAGATAAAAGCTAAAGGTGCTAGACTGGCTAGGATCTTTAGCCAAATGTTAATTAACTCATCATCTAACTCCTAGTATAAAACCCTTTTCCTTGTTTAGAAAAGCTTGGGAATCAAATATTCATCATACAGCTCTGAGTCATAAAATAGGCTGTGAACCATAGAGCCTGGTCCTGGAACAGCTCCCCATGTTCTGCTCTTGTCTTGGAGATATTCAGCACATTTCTCTGCAAAGGTGGCTCCATTTTGCCAATAGGTAAAGCAAGAACTGTCTGTGTATGTCAGAAGCAGCTTTTGCAGTCTCCAGATGCAATGTGCTGTGCAAGCATGAGTCATTATTAACACCACCACCACTTTCATTTTGTTCCTTTGGAGACCTGCACTGCTGTTTCCAACATGGCACATTCCCTACCTGTCCCTGTGAAGTGGCATGCAGCTGTTTCAGACTATAGTTATGGAAGGAATACATGCCCAAACGGTTCATTTCCATCAATGTTCTCTTTAATTGCAGCACATTGCTCAAAATAAAACCAATCTGTAGAATTCTGAAATGGCAGGACTACACACCCACACCGAAACCTTTCCCGGATAATTGCATTTACTTTCTGAATAGACAGTTTTCAAAGAGGTACAAGCCCTCAGAGCCATTTTTAGGTAAAAACATGGAAAAAGGTGCTGATAAAACCTTCATAAATAGCATCCATTTCCCTGCAATGCAAAAAATTTGGAAAAACACTGTTTAGCAGAAACAGGGCCAGGATAAAAAGAAACCCCAAATGTCACAAGCACTGTGAAGAGAATGACAAGTTAGCAAAATTCTGAATGCCACCTGATGCCACAAAGGAAATCCATCAAAGTCACACAAAAAAGCAACTCTAACATCCAACTTCTGTGTGAGTTCTGTTCACATGTCAGCCTTTTGCAACAATCTATCCCACTGCTTTGTCTCCAGACTAGAGTGAGCAAAGCCAAGCACCTGCAGCATTCAGGAGCACAAATGAAGAATTAAAATAGAAG
>VYZQ01064575.1:0-44760 GCA_013400655.1 Mystacornis crossleyi | reverse complement strand
TCCTGGTAACAGGTGCATGGGTAAAATCTCTCCGGAGTTACAATGAGCACAAATGAAGAATTAAAAAAGAAGCTAAGAAATAAAACAAGAGAAAGCCTGCAGACTGCTGAGGCTTTTTCATACCACAGAAAAATATGGGAAGGAAAAACTGCTTTCTTTTGCCCCCTTTTCCCCAAGGATACCCTTAGAACAGTGAATTTCAGGTCTGTGTAAAGCACATTGGAGTGTGTATAGCATGGAACACAGAGGGAAGTAACAAAAGGTATTTGTTAGCTAATGCACTGCAGCTCTGTCAGGATTAATTATAATCACTGGAATGACTGAGTTTACAAACTAAAACTCTCGACAAGTTGACGGTCGTCCAGTGTCACTTGGTGGAGTGACCTTTGATGATGAGAACCCCAAGTCTGGCTTGGAAAGCCACCTGGGGAACACTGTGAGACACTGCAGACAGGCAGAAAAGCCAGGGCTGCCAGCTCACAACACCCCACAGCACTCTCAGCTCAAAGGCGTTTGAGCATCATTAACCATAACCTTGTACAGTAGGTGAGACAGATCATCATTGCAGGGCACAGCCCCTTTTAATGCCACATGGGAAACAGAAAGGACAAGCAAGCCAACCTTCAGAAGCTCCTCTGATGTAGGCCTGTCTTGAGGAATTTTCTGGAGGCAAGAATCTACGAAGTTTCGAAAATAATCAGACCTGTGTCAAGGAGAAGGGAAAAAAAAAATCCACCGAAGTTAACAACCCAGTTTAACTCATTAAGGAGTCAAGATCCTCACAGCTGGATGTTTGTAGCTCCTAGGCCAAGGACTATGGCTCAGTAAACCATAATTAGGAAGTTTTTAACTTTTGAAATTAGTTTACTGTATTTGCTGTTTTCAAAAGAGAGTTGTTGAGGCTAGGAGGCACAAAATGTTACTACTGTGCTTTATTCTTCTGAAGTTTATGCAACAGACACTTGCCACACACAAGCTGTGTCTTCATCTTGCAAAGCAATACTTAAACAAAACAAGATTNGAAAAATATGGGAAGGAAAAACTGCTTTCTTTTGCCCCCTTTTCCCCAAGGATACCCTTAGAACAGTGAATTTCAGGTCTGTGTAAAGCACATTGGAGTGTGTATAGCATGGAACACAGAGGGAAGTAACAAAAGGTATTTGTTAGCTAATGCACTGCAGCTCTGTCAGGATTAATTATAATCACTGGAATGACTGAGTTTACAAACTAAAACTCTCGACAAGTTGACGGTCGTCCAGTGTCACTTGGTGGAGTGACCTTTGATGAGAACCCCAAGGCTGGCTTGGAAAGTCACCTGGGGAACACTGTGAGACACTGCAGACAGGCAGAAAAGCCAGGGCTGCCAGCTCACAACACCCCACAGCACTCTCAGCTCAAAGGCGTTTGAGCATCATTAACCATAACCTTGTACAGTAGGTGAGACAGATCATCATTGCAGGGCACAGCCCCTTTTAATGCCACATGGGAAACAGAAAGGACAAGCAAGCCAACCTTCAGAAGCTCCTCTGATGTAGGCCTGTCTTGAGGAATTTTCTGGAGGCAAGAATCTACGAAGTTTCGAAAATAATCAGACCTGTGTCAAGGAGAAGGGAAAAAAAAAATCCACCGAAGTTAACAACCCAGTTTAACTCATTAAGGAGTCAAGATCCTCACAGCTGGATGTTTGTAGCTCCTAGGCCAAGGACTATGGCTCAGTAAACCATAATTAGGAAGTTTTTAACTTTTGAAATTAGTTTACTGTATTTGCTGTTTTCAAAAGAGAGTTGTTGAGGCTAGGAGGCACAAAATGTTACTACTGTGCTTTATTCTTCTGAAGTTTATGCAACAGACACTTGCCACACACAAGCTGTGTCTTCATCTTGCAAAGCAATACTTAAACAAAACAAGATTTAGAAACTGACAGTGTGGTTTGTGATTAAAAAAACACTAAAACCCACAGTTTTGGCTAGCTTGGGAGCTTCTGAAGTTTACTGACCCATGAACAGAATTTTTTACAGCATCTTAAGTTCTTCCAGCAGCCTGACCTGCTCCTACTACGCTGAGGAGTCTTAAATGTATATTTAGTAATTGGTCAACTTTGTACATGAAATGTATAATGAATCTAATGAGAACCTTCCAGCTCACATCCTCCCAACAGGACTCCAGCCATTTCAAGAACTCAGCATGACAAAGCACCCCATTTACAGCGATCCCCTACAACATTCCTCCCTCAGCAATACTCACCATTCATTAGACTGTAGTGTAGGGGATTCATTCTGCGCTATGTGATATAAGGCACTCATTGCGTTCATGTTAAACAAAGGAGGCTTCCTTTCCGCTGCACACAAGAGAAAAGAAGTTTTGATATAGGGAGATAGTCTCATGTTGTTGCTCTTTTTTTTTTTCTTTCCCAGTTTACATCCCTTTAGAAAGAAAACCACATCAGCAAAATCCCTACTGCCTGAACATGGAACCCCAAACCAACCCTACCCTGCAATCAGACAGATATGTTGGCATACGTCCTGTGCCATTGCAGAAGATGAAAGCCCTTTGAAGATCAAATGCCTTGTCCTCTCAAGCTTTTAAATTACGTGGTTTATCACAGTTGACTTCTCTGACTCATTGTGATGTTCTAAAATAGGAGTAAGTTAACAGTAAGCTCTATACTGGGTGTTTAGCCACTAAGCATTCTTGGTTTCATACACCTCCCCCCTTTGTTTTTTTTAATCTACAGTTGCTAAAAAGCTAAGAAATATTTATTTCTAGCAGGACAGCAGTGATGAAGAAAAAGCTGGTTACAAGAACCATCAAATCACACTTAACTGACTAAGCACATGGGCAGGAAGTCAGCAACAGGCCAACTCTTTATACTATTTTGAGAGTTGCCTTCTCTTTGGCTCTTCTCTCTTTCAAGCTTGTGTTACTCTTATAGACTGACACAGCATGAAAGCTTAATGAGGAAGGAGATGATCTCACTGTAACAACAAAATTGAAGCTTCATCAGAATGTTTATGGGGCAAACTTTATAAAGCTCAGCCTTGCCATAAACATTCCAGAGAAGCTGGTCAGGCCACGAGGACATTCCTACACTACTGAAAATGCAACAGAAAACTTCCCTTCCTTCAAAAAAAAAAACAAAAACAAAAAAAACCCAAAAAAACCCCACACACACCCAAAAAACCCAAACAAACACAAAAACAAACAAACAAAAAAAAAGGAAGAAAATAATGCTAGTTTTCTTACTCTGCTCCTCAGTTTTGAGTCAAACAGAAGCACTGAACTATGGATCAGAGATCATGGTTCACTCATGGCCATGGCAGGATGGACTAAGCCCTAACAATTCCTCAGAATGGGTAAATTGAGGACTTAAGTCTTTCCTCAAATGCAGAACTTTACCTCCTTTAATCTGTCAGATAACTAGTTGCTGCTATCAAGGATCAGACTGATTATTCATTAAACTATTTTAACTGAATGTTCTCTCTAGCTCTTTTTTTTCTCCCAGCTCACCTGAATAAAAGAGAAATCTTCCAGAAACCCTGAAACTGAGCCCTCAATAAGACCATTTCTAAGAGGAAGTGATAATTTGAGAAGACTACCAGACATCTCCTTTTCCTGCTGTCTTCCCATGCTTACTCACAGCAACACAAACGAGCCAGGCACACAGACCCAGCCTACACTGCTCTGCTGTCCTGACCTAGTCTCACCTCCCACCAGGCCAGCAGCCGTAGACGAAGCCCAACACGCTTCATCCTGCAAGAACGCGGCGTGCAGGACTCCCGGGGGTGTGGTGGCCATGAGCTCACTGCATTCCTGGAGCCCTGCACGCAGCCAAGTCTCCTTACTCCACTCAGAGCAGGATTCTGTCATGACAGTCACACCCCTTCGACTTGCTTTATACTGGCAACGCCCCCCAAAAAACCAACCAAACAAACAAAACCCCCAAAAACTAAACAAAACCCCCAACAAAAACAAAAACAAACAAACAAACAAAAACACCAAAAAACCCAACAAGAAAATCTCTGCTCTGAAGAAAGAATCTATTTTGCGTCCTGAAAGAAAATGCAGCTGACAGTTTGGAATGCCAGACAGCATTTTTAGCTAAACTGTGCAGTTCACATGGATTAGTGTGTTCCTGAGAGCTCTCACTGCCCGGCTGGGCTGCTCCTCCACAGAGGCTGGGTTGGAGCATGAGCAATCAGATCTGACAGGGATGGCAGGACAGCCTCAGGTGCAGGGGAGCAGTGGCGTGCACGGTGTGCTTCAGCGAGGGCACTTCTGTTCCAAGAAGACGCGACGTGGTAAATTCAAAGAGAACACCATACTACCAATGTCCCTTTAAACTGACATCCTGCTTTAAAGGGTCTGTTCTAACAGCAATGCCACCATTTCTTTAGGCTTTGAGTTTCAGGTTACCACTTCAAAACTGGACTATTTCACATCTTTTCCTTTAAGGGAAAAAAAAAAAAATCTATTCAGAAGTGACAACACACACTGAATAGCTTTGAGGCTGTCCACTTCTCCAGAACTTCATCACTGCAGAATTTGTTAATATATCTTAAATTTTCACGGAAACAATATCAACTTATAGCAATAAATGTATCACCACACTGGTACCTTTAATGGTTCACTTCTAAATCTGCTCAGCAATGGACTGGTTTTCAGTTCAGAAGTTAACTGCCTCTCCCACAGAATGTGAACACCCTTAGTGATATCACTTGGCTACTCTCTTTGTCTATGTAACTCTTTTTCTTCAGGTAATGGAAACACCAGTTCAATAACCATCACACTGAAGACTTGGACTTGGATTCTAGAGAGCACATTTAGCTCTTTTCTCTAAAACTCAGGCCCCAGAGAAACCAGGACAACAAAGGGAAGCACAAATCTTCTGCACTGTGATTCAGCTGAATAAGTTCTAGGTATTAAATAACTACGTTTCAATTTTTTTCAAAGGAAATAACTTACCTAACTCAATACAGGTAATTCCAAGAGACCAAACATCTACTTTGCCATCATACTGCCCTTCATCCATGGCTAAAATCACTTCTGGGGCCATCCTAAGAAAGGAAATTGGTGTTCAAAATAGGCAATGCAACACAATCTCTTCATCAGTACGAAATAGGCTGTTTCGCTGATTTCAGCTACCATAAACAAATCATTCCCCAAGCTATCAGACATGACCATGGGATACTGGGAACAAAGACCAGGCACCCACAACTAGTGCAGGCCTGCAGAGGTTGCGTGATGTTCTCCTGTGCTTTGTCCAGCTCCCCATTTATGAGTATCACCACCTTCTCACCCTCCCACATTTCCAGTAGTTTAGCTGGCTGACCAGCTTTGGTGAAGTAATTATAACATGCAGTTGTGTAAACACCACAGATTAGGTGTAAGAGATCAAAAGCATACAAGGGATCTGCAAAGGGGTTGGTTCAGTGAACCTGGCCTTTCCTATGAAAGAAAAAACACTTCAGTTATTTCAACAACCAGACACGGTGAGAATACACGAATTGTTTAAACCACTGGGGGGAGCGATTAAAATATATTACAGATGATTCAATCCCACCTCTACCACTTTAGGTCAGTCTAAGTAGAACAGCAAAATATTTTTATTACTTTTTGTGAACTACAAACACAGGGATACGCAGTTTCTTGGAACTCAGAGCCTATTTACTATTTAAACTTTTTTTTCTAACAAAGTACATTTCATCACCACCACAACTGGAAGATTACAAATAGCTCCAATAAGACCAAGTATATTAAATAGCCAATACATGATCCTGTCACTTCACAAAGCCAGGAATAAGTAAAGCTCTTGGCTTACCAATATGGCGTCCCCACAAATGAGTTGGCAGGAGATGCTATGGAAGCAGACCCAAAGTCAGCAAGTTTCACCTGTCCTGGCTCTGTCAGCAGGATGTTCCCTGCCTTGATATCTCTGGTGATAGAACACAAGTGTCAGTACTACTCCTCTCCAAAGAGGAATACTCTCTATTGGACAGACTACAAAACACACCAATAGTCACGTGTTCAAGACCCAAAATATTCACATTTCCTCCAAACACAAAATCTTTAAGGTTAATTGCTTAAAGTGGTCCTTGATTTTGGAATCTTTTATCTTAAATGTTAGTCTTAATGTCTCCCTTAAAAATGAACTTTAAATGGCACAGGAACAGGATAAGCTTCACACACAGTTCAGCAAAACCTTCTGAATCAAGTATGTCTTTTAGCAATGTTTTTAAAAAAGACTTCACGTAACTATTCAAATTCTTCATCCTACTAAAATGCAGCGGCTACTTTAAACACAAAGAACAAATTTACTGTGTGCTTCTCAACATGTGTGTTCATGTAAAACTAATTTTCCAAGAATTGGGGCTCTCCCTGCCCCAGCATTCTTGGCCTTGCAGTTCCTACAAACTATTTGGGTGCACTTGCTATTCACTGCTTCAGGGACAATCAGCACTGGATCGAGGACTGAAAAGCTTAGCAGATTTGAAGGAATTCTGCAGAAATTATGAACAGCTGTAAGAGACAGTGCACGTGCAGATACAGAGCTTGCTAGTGTTCATAGACTACTATAAATCACTTTGGGAGCATATGGATACTGTGAAAAGAAAATCTCCGCTTCTAATGTTGAATTTGGGATGGAGGGGATACAATCAACAAAACAAATTACCTGTAAGTGTGTATGAGACAGCAGAAGTATAACCACTTACCTATGGATCATATTGTGAGAATGCAAGTATGCTAATCCCTGGAGAGCACCATGGGTAATTGCTGCTATTTCCACTTCTTGCAATGGCTTTTTATGAACTTGAGGAAAGAATTTATGTGAAATTCAATATTACAGAAAACAATACAGTTTGCAGCATGCAAGTGAGTACTGTTAACAATGTAAACAGAAATACTACAAGTTCATTTTCACTAGGTTCAGTATGAGAAGCAAATGTAAAAATAGTCCAAAGAGTACATTCTATAATCAGATGTAATCTTCTAACTGTAAACCAGCAGCTATTTACTACCAAAGAGACCATTCTCCAACCATAAACTACATTCCTGTCAGTTCTGTGACCATTTTCTCAAGTAACTACTTGAGACTCAAGATCCAGTTTCCCATTAATGAAGCAAAACCCCAAATCCCAGAACTTTAGAGCAATTCACACACGAATAAACTGTAGCAACAGAGATGAGATTGTGGCAGCTCAGCTTTTTGTCCTGAAATGCTTCTGGCAAGGAAAGGAACAACTTAGTGGCCACACATATATCTTCAAAGAAAGTTCACTATAAGAAGCCTGATAGAAAAACAACCATTTAACAAAAGATCTCATCAAGCAAAACCCTAATACTGCTGTAGTGCTATTTTAGTCAACAGGCCTACAGTTGTTAGTAAGCATTAGGATCAACAGCAAGGGTTTTCAGAAGTAAATCTTGAACTGCCATGGCAGGAGAACCTGAAACTCAAAAGCAAACAAATGGCTGACTGACAACTTTGAAAGTAATATGAACCAAGGAGAAACTAAGCACCTGGGAAAGCCAATAATCTACAGAAAAATCATTACAGCTATGCAAGAATTTGACAGATTTGACTGTGCCTGTTCATACACACTCTGGCACCAAGTAAACTACATACTCAAGGACAACTCTGTGATGCTGCTACCTCCCAGTTCAGTACTCTATTTCTGATTTTCCATCAAATAAACATGTGACTTACCTTCTAATAAGTCTGATGCTGATCCTAAACAATATTCCATAACAAGCTGTAATAGGAAGAAATCAAAGTAGTCAGAAAATCTGTAATAGTAAATACATGTTTTCTAGACTTGTATGGAGAAATCTAGAACTAATTCCTGAAGCACACAGTGCAGGCAAGTATTGCTTGTACCATAAACTCCATCCCAGCACTGTCACACTGACCCCTCCCACAAGTACAGCTCTAACTGGAATTAGGAATAACTCCACTCTGTAAGACACCAAGCAACACCACTTGTAAGGAAGGCAAAAGCACATTCATAACCAGTTAGGTATTGTATTACATATTGTATTTTATATGCACATACTAACAGGAATGTTAAATTGCACTTAACAAGCTTATCAGAGTATTAAAAGGCTATTTAGGGATTTACTTAAGATTCTGTCCCAGTCAGATTTCAAAAAGAGAAATGAAAACTTTGCCCTACAGATTTATTGAAGCTAATTCACAAAACAGTACTTACAACCTAAACTATTAGTTCAACAATATGATTTCTTTAGTATATTGCACTACAACACTTTATCAGTGATGGTGTACATTATTTCAAATACTCAGTTCATCAAGCTAAATACACTAGAACAGCAACACTTAATCTAAGCAAAAGGGAAAATTTCCTTAAATCTTGGTTCCAGAAAGTACTTTCAGTTTTTCTGAGCACCTGTAAGGCCCTTGGCTATGCTCATCTCAGTCTGTGCAACACCAGTGCTCAGGTGCCTCCTAAAATCCAGCTGCGGAGATTTCAAAGCACCTTTAACCAAAGCAAGAGAAGTGCAGAGCAGCAGTTCTTACCCATGCTGTATGCTCCCGCAGATAGCAGCCTTTGTATTCTATACTGTTAGGGTGTTTTATTCTTTGGAGGAACTTGACTTCCTTAATAATATCCTGCCATTTCTGTAGGGAGTAAAAGGAATAGAAAAACTTTATAGAACTGTTACCTTTTTTTTTTCGGTTGTTGCTATTGTGTCCTTTAATTATGTTAAGAGGCAAAAGGTTAAAATCAAAACAAGTTTGTATCAACACCATGATGTTCACTGCTTAACTCCTCAGCAGACCTACAAAATAAGTTGCTTATCAATTAGGCTGTATGCAAGGATCTCACATCAATATAATGCTTTATATTTGTATGTGTGCATAGGATAAACTGGTAAACACTTAATATCTGAGCAAGTCTCAAAAAAGAAGTGATTCTCCATTAAGGGATACCATTTCTGTTGTCAAATCAAACATACACCCCAACCTGAAAGAGATGTGGGTGATAAGTGCCCTTCAGCAGGATTAGCTGCCTCTCTCAACTCTTGCTACCATAAAGACCTATCCTTACCAGTCACTGTATTACACTGCATGAGGCGCCCTTTATCAGCTGCCAACTATCTGACTACATTCTTGATAATGTTTCTCTATTACTCGTTTAATCTTTCCAAGGGCCAATTTAAAATGAGTTACCTACTAGATAAGGGAATGGTTCTGCTGGAGAAAAAATATAAACAGGTAAAACAAAGCCAGGTTTATAATAAGGGGAACTCTGCCAGTGCAACTTTAAAGTACAGAAGAGGCCAAAATGTCAAGTTCCAATGTGTGCCTAGACACTGACACTGCTCTGCTCAGAGACCTCTAAGTCCCACCACGTGCTGCACATTCACATCTCCTCAGGCAAGAAAGGCAAAAGTCTGAGATTGCAAAAGCAAAACTACAACTACCAGAAAGTACCTTCAAAACCAAATGCAGTAGCTGAAACCATTAAAGTATGCAGCTGTCAAGGTAAGAGTGTTGACACTGCAAACGTTTTTGAGCAAGAGCATCAGTTCTGAAGTTAACCAGAGGTAGAGAAACCTCACCCAACACCAAAAGGCTCAAAAGCTGCGTTCCAGGTCCTGTTAACCTGGCAGCACACTCTTCCTCAGGTGTTGGTATGTGGGCAGTGTTCACAGAGGGACAGAGGGCCCATCCACCCCAAGGCTTTGGAAAACATGTGCAAAACCTCAGTAGAAATTTAGGGTTAGTGAAACACATGAAACCAGGGAACACGGAAGCCGAGGCAGACTAAGTTAAGCATTTCTCAACACCAGAAATGCTACAGAATGACCAGTGCAGCTATAACATAAAATCTCTCATTGACACTGGAGTGTCTTCGTTGCCTTTTACCCTCAGCCTCAAAGGCCGTGAGGTACTAAGCAATAAAAGCCAAACCAAGAGAGCACCATGCTAAACTTCTACACTGGGAAGAGAGGTGTGATGTAGTAGTCAAGAAGTAGTCATGATTTCCTGCATAAAAAGAAAAAGCTCCAAGATCACATTAAGAGCACAGTACTACATTTTTCAAAGGTTTAAAACTTATTTTTAGTATAAAATATGACCTTATTTGAGAGAATAATTGTTCCCACCAATGATAAAATCTTATTATGAAACCAAGGTAAATACAAATGATACCAGAACGCCCTTAATCAATTTTCTTTACATAGGCTAGATCATAACTCTAGCGAACTTCTGAACAAAACAAATAAATATGGACGTAAAATAGAAAGTGTTTTAATCCTAGTCTTATTACTTTCTTCAAAATAAAGAAACATACGCACTGAAGACAAACAAAAGCTATTTCTGAAGCATGCACAGTTTGTTTCATTCATGTGAATAGAGTATTTATAGCTCACAGTAATTAAAACAGTAGGACAAGTAGCAAGTACAAATTATTCTTTCATCAGCACACAGTTAAACAAGTCACCACAGTGACAAAACAGAAACAGGCACAGCAAATTTAACTCTGAAGCTAGAATTCAGGACTGCTGGAGAGACACTGCCACCTCTACCTCCTACACAGACATACACACACAGAGGAAGGACTCGTTCAGCTCCTCGGAGTGCAGATGATCAATACACAAAAGGCAGGCACAGAAAGCAATGAGCTGTTAGTCGAACTCATCGGAGCAAGACTGCTGCTAAGATTGGAATATAGAGAATGGAGGGAGGGAACCATAAATGCCCTGGACAACATGCTTACAACAAATACTTCTGTTGAAAAACCATGCCGTGGTTTGACAGATGTTATTTACCAGAAATAGTATCAAATCAGCTGCTTGTGTCATCTTGGGCTTTTCAAGAATCTGTATTAGCACTTAAAACGTTTCAAGTGTAAAATCAACTATCTCTGCTAAGCATCCTGGTGAAAAGAGACACATCTGGGGTGGCCATGAAAACACTTAATGTCTGAATCTCGGAGGCCTACTTCTACAGACCACTCTGCAAAGACTGCCTTAATCCCTGGCTCTGGCAATTCTTCCGAAATTGTGCTGCTGTTCAGGTTTTCACAGGCATTCATTCACCGCTGTTTTGCCTTTGTTTCAGCTGCTCATGAGCACAGTCATTCCAGGGAGGGATGCGTTCTGCCTCACTACTTTGTACAAGCACGGCTCCCTCTGAAGCTCTCGCTACTGCATCCATTCTTATTATTCCTTTGTCCAGGAAGCAACACAGATTTTTTTGAAAGGCATTTAAAATGGAACATTTAAGGGCAATAAAACACCAATATACCAACCTATCATTTTTAATTTCTTTTTTTTTTTCCTCCTGTCTACACATTTATGTGGTCCCAAAAAGAGCCCTTTGTGTCTGAATGAAGAGAGTTCTACCCATCCTTTTCAGGAGCAGATTACACAGAAATACACTGTGAACTGTAAACTAATTTGTTTTGTTTACACAGTACCCTTATTTACCTTTGCACTTACAGAAAATATTTCTCCTGCAGGAACCCAAGCTAACTAAAATCATCCCATATAGTAATTATCTGCAATGATCAAGGTTTAATACACAACATGTTCTACATACCTCATTGGACTGCTTCCCACTATATGACATTTTCTTGATGGCCACCACTTCATTGGTGCGCACATCACGTGCCTGTNTGTTAAATTACTACAGAATTTACTGATTTTCATGGCTCAAGTTCTCTCCATAAGACACAGACTACACACAATCATAGAATAATTTTATTTCTTAGTTAACTTTTGCAGAGCATTAAACTAAAATATCTTCCAAGGGGTGTGATGCTGCAAGAATTTGAAATTTCTTTCCAAAGTGAAAGATCACCCTCCTGTCTGGGAGACAAGGTGTGACATTTTTCCATGCTCAGCATCCACCAAGTCTCTGCAGGAGTCAAGCATTGTGACTTAAACTAAAAATCACAGCTAATAAAAGCAGCTCTGATTCAAGTAGAAGGCATTTTCCCTAAATCAGCTTCTCTCCCTGCACAGCTCCATTCCACCACATGAAACAGAAGCAAGGCTCAGCCACCCAGTTCCATTCAAACCATGTGGAAAGATGTCACACGATGCACTGGAGATACCTGCTCCAGACACTGGTGGGTTTCTCCCCAAAAATTAGCCTTTGTGTCTTAAAGGAAGGCAGATGATACAGAGAGACACGGCAGCAATCCAAGCGACCCATCTTCAGATGAGACTTCTCAGTTTCATAGTATTGTTACTTACACAGCACCATAAATGTACAATAGTTTTTCACACTTCAAAGGCAAACTTCCTGACTTCACACAGCGACAATGCAAGGCAAGAACTAGACAAGAAGCTGTGTTTAATTCAGCTCCAAAGCAAGGGTTCATTCCCCATGGCAGGAGAAGAGGCAGCACCTTGCAGGAAGGATGGCTCCAGACAAGACCCCAGATTTCCTGTTAAAGATTTCAGCAGCACAGGAGGGTGGTAAAGGAAAAGACCTCTGAGTCTCTCTGATAATAATAATCAACCTGGACATGAAGCCAAATTATATAAATCAGAATAATGTGCACCACAGCATTCACTGATGACTGATGAAAATGCTGATTTTTACTGTATTTGTACCATTAAGCACAGCCTACCAGAACATGGATTAATGAAGTACTAGGGCTCTGCCTTTTGTAAAAAGGCTTTTAAGTCACGTTTTAATTCTGCTGTTCATTAAAGAGATTCCCAGAATTCCCTGTTAGTCTTTATTTCAACTGGTTATGAGAAGCTGGAACCAATATTATTTTTACTTTTCTTTCTGTTTGAGGGGATCCTCTCACTGATAGTACCTGTGAGACTGGGTGGGGGGTGACTATTTTTGTTGTTTGAGACAAAAAAAGGTAGAACAAAATTCTGACTCCTAAATCTTTACTGATTGGAGACAATCTCTGAAACATTCCACTGGGTAAAGAACTGCCAGTAAAACAGGGAAGCGAAATACTACAGTAAAGCAGAAGGAACCCAGCTCTAACAAAAGAGAGTGGGTTATTCTTCTGCTCCATCTGCAGTGTTCCAGTGTAGTAGGTTTCCTGTGTCAAGCAAAAGCTATTATTACACTGCAGAGCACAGGGAGTAGGGTAAGGATAATACCAGAAATGATTCAGAGGTGCCAGACTTGCAGTTTCTAAGAAACTAAAACCATGAGGTGAACCAGCAAAATTCATATCAATTATGAAAGAAAAAAAAAAATAAAAGAAAGTTTCTGCCATTGAAGGACGCAAGAGAAACAAAGAGACAGGAGCAAGATCAATACATCACCCATTGTTGGGATCACTGCTAAAAAGGAAGGAAGATGGGTACAATTAACAGTGAAACACTAAATTCTATTTTAAATAAGGTAGGGGAGATGTCAGGGTTATATGGATTTTCTATTGGTTAATTACCCCCATACCTATTTATCAACCACATTTTTTGGTGCAGGCTGTATGCCATGAAAGCAGCCTGGAGAGAGGATGCTTTGCATCAGAAAACCCAAGCAAACAACACCTGACAGAGTTTGCTGAACACCTACAGTCCTACAGAGGGAGAACTGTCCTGGCTGACACCCCAGAAATATTAAAATCACAGAGTTTCATTTTCTTTTTTTAGTTTCCCTGTGACCTTGGATAATTGAAAAAACAGTTCCTAGACAAAATCCAGGAGGATGTGCAAGGCCAGCTCCCTTAAACCATCCAAATGAACAAGGCTTGTTTTGTGGCAGACAGGTATGCACACATACCCTGCTTTCCTCCAAAAACTCCACACAAAGGATCAACATCTGGTGACCACAGCAGCTTCAGCATTGATATAGGCAAAGTATGCACAAAGAAAAAGTGGAGTATATCACTGGCTTCAGTAATATCATTTAAAGCAGTTATTAACTATAATCCAATATTATATTAATTAGAGAAAGTTTAATTTGTTTGCAGTAGTAGAATCAAAATCTTGTTAAAGAAACTTAAGTTTTATTTCTAGCTTTACAGAGGACTAAAGTAACCCCAGAGATAGACTCTCCTATGTTTTAGTTCTTCATGCTTATTTAATTCACACTAAATTTCCCTCTCCATGTTGGCTCTCTCATCTTTTGGGCTTCTGTTTGAAGAAAGGAGTACATTGCATGGAACAGTTTCAGATTCAAGATCTCAGAACCATTAGTAGTAAAAAACATAAAACACAAAACTTCCAGGTTTAAACTTCCTAACACAGAAACAGCAATAGCGTATCTTTATCAGAAACCCTCTGTTAACAAAAATGAAGGCCCCAAATGCGCTGGGGTTGTGTGATGCACTGCTTACACTTGTCTTTATGCAAGTGCCAAATCAGAGGTACTTTCTGACAAAGCAGCACAATCCAAATGCCAGCAAGTAATTGCACTCTATAGCGAGTAAATACCGATCTATAATGAACTGGTGATTTAAAATGGTGGGGGAAAAAGAGAAAGAAAGGGCTAGAAATTAATGGCCTGAGTTACAATCGCTTTGGAGAAGGAGCTGGTAATGGGCCATCAGCCCTTACCACAACGGCAAAGTTCAGGCAGGCTACAAATACCCCATGGCAGCTTCCTGCTGGTGTTCGGGAATGCTGTTTGCACCCAGCTCGCAAGCCACCCGCAGCTGCATTATGGGTTTCCATACCTGTGTGGCCCATGCAGGCCTCTGAAAGATACAGTGTTCCCAAAAAACTTCCACAATATTTCGTCGATAATATTTCCACTCAGCAGGAAGACAGATCTGTCAGTTGCCTTCCTTTATATTCACTCTCTAACCAAAGTGAGTAAACGAGGTGAATTTAAGGCCACAGGTGAGTATTGTTTCGTTAGAAAACACTTCCTCCCCCAGATCTGCTCCCAGACAGTGGTGGCTCATAGTTTTAAGCAGGCAACAAAATTAAGAAGCTTTTCCTAATTAGTTCATCTGTGCTGCATTAAATTTGTGCTGGAAGGTTCCCAACATGGTCTGCTGCAATTATTAACACTGAATAGGCATCTCATAAAATAGTGACACAAATGGCTTTCTGAAGGAAAATTGGCAGGTTTGGCCACACCTCCTATAATTATAAACGTGAAAAGGTTTTCTGAGGAAAGTGGTTTTTAATGAAGGCCCCACAGTATCTGGTTAACACACAGCAACCTGCACTGAGGTTACCATGAGGATCCCACTGCCAGTTAAGCTATACAAGCAGCCTGAGAAAAATCCTGCTGTCCAGACGTTCACGTCAAGTAAGTTTTATGCAGATGGATCCTGGGATTCTTGCCTGCAGTAGGCATGGATGTGACAGGACAAATGACAACAAAAGCACCAACAGTCAGGTGTCAAACACAAAGAATGGCTTTAAGGGAGCCTCAGGGTATGCACAAACGGGGAGAGAACTCAATTTCTCTCAAGGAACAAGAGGTGATAAGGAGATGATCAGACCAAGAGAACTGCACTGCCAGTCAGAATTGATGGAGCAGAAGTCCATGTTTTAATTTGCACATAAATCCCTGCTTGCAACATAGTGATGCACCTAAAAGCACGGGGCAAGGACCAAGTGTCCTGGGGTTTTTTTTGTATGCAAACAGCTTGCAGAGACTGCAAGTTTGTAAAACGATTGAGACCATACAGACACACATGATAACATCTCTGCCCCAAACATCACCCAAAAAAAGTCAGAGTAGTTTCTTTTTCTCGTTATGTTCAAAAAAGTCTACACCCACAGTTTAAAAAGAAACACAGCTAAAATTCACAAGTCGTGGCGCTACTTACAAAATAAACTGCTCCGAAGCTTCCATGGCCAATCTCTCGGAGATCTGTGAAGAGCTTTTCTGGATCTTCTTTGAAGAAGAGCTCTGCAATTTCGGGGTCCTTCAGGCTGCCCGCTCGGCTGGTTGATGGCATCCTGCTGGGCAGTCAGCCGACCGACTATCTGGGTTTAAAGTGCTGCTTCAACCCTTGGCTCATCTGTATGAATGGAGCCTCTTCAGCATGGATTACTGCAAGAAAAAGATTGCAATCCTTCACTGATTATCCTCTGCTCAAAGAGCCCGAAACAAGCCACAGCAAAGCAGCTTCCACTTCCTCCAGAGCAAGCAGCCCCGGTGCGTGAAGCAACACACCCTGTGTGCTGGGATAATGTCACAGCCCCACTGTGACACCAGTCAAGCATTTCTCCAGGACAGAAACCAAAATCAAAACACAAAATGAGGCGCATTCCATGTTCCAGCATCTGCTCGAGCACCGGCAGAGCAGTCACAGAACCTCTGACCTACAGCGCCAACCAGCTCATCACCAATGAGTCCGTATTACCCTGACGCCCTCCCTCTGAAAAGTTCCACCCACTGTGTCCTAAAGAATTGCCTGGATTTTGTGATGTCTATCACAAAGCGCCTGTTCTTCAGAGGTTTACTCGCAACCCCTTTCTTCAGAGAAACGGCATCCAGAACTGGAGATAGCCGATTCCACACTCGATGCTCCTCCTTCTGCTCTGCTTCAGCAGAGGCAAACACACATTTAAATTGTGATTGGCACATGAGACAATGGACAATAGGCCACTGGCAAACACTTTCTTCAGAGGAACTTGCAACTTCAGACACAACTGGGAATGTATAAAATTCCTCCTGCCTGCACCAAGAGTTTGCTTTCATTGACTACAAGCTTTGTGCCTTGGAATCTATCCAGAATAAAAGTATATTGTTAAGTTGTGCTAAAATCTTACTGTATCTTTACAACAGGTGATGCCAAACAACCACTACAAATAAAAAGCCCTTTCCTTTTCCTATTATAGGGAGGTATTGGGATTTCCTATCAAATCCCTGTAAATTATCACCGATAAAAACAACTCTGTCACTGGCAAACAGTTAATCACACATTTCGCTTCTTTCCAAAAAAGTCTGTCTGGCCAAGACTTGTGCTTTTTTAATATCTATTTTGAATCTCAAATTTGGTTTTTTAAAAAGTTGGGGTTTTATTTCCGTTATGAAGGTGTGAAAGACAACAAACCTGAGCTTAACCACCACATCAGAAGGCCCTGTCCATTTCTCCTCCCTTTCTGGACACTATAAACTCCACCTTTCTCCAAGCCTCTAGACCATCAATGAATCATTTGTCTTCCACTCCCTGCAGAGCAATTCCTGCAAGGATGGAAAAAGACATATTCCTGCATGTTTGTGCTCAGTGGTTCTCTTCTCTGGAGAGCTGCAGCATGTGGAAGTGCCACGGCGTGCCTGCTCCTTGTTAGAGGCCTCCCAGCACTGCTGCAGAGCCGGGCTGTGAAGCACAGCCGAGATGTGGCCGGTTGTAAACTCCACCAGAGTCTCCAGTTCTTCTGAGGAAGACATGCATGGGAGAGAGAATACAGAGAAGGGAAGCAAAACCCAGCACTTTCCTCCAAGCAGTCAGCATTCAAAGAGATTTATAATGCAACCCAGAATGTGTTCCGTGATAGCCCGCTCTCAGGGGATAAGGAAAAGCCGACACTGAAATCCCAGTGGTGGACCAAGCAGAAGAACATATACACACACATCCAGAAAATACGCAGCTGCTCACAACTCTGCCACACTGCACTGCTGAGCACACACACAGCTCCTATCGAGGCAGGATCACTGCAGGAGCCTTGGAACAACCAGCATCTGCACACAGCTGCCAGTGAGGCCGAGTGGGATGCACAGGAACGGGACTGCGATATCCCCACCTTCCCTTGCATAACACAGTAACTAATACCGTGTGGGAAGGGAAATAATTAGCTTCAGCTCAGCCCATACCTGAAGCACACTACATTTATGAAAGCTGGAGGAAAAGTGGGGTTTCTGTTATTTTTCTTTCTTTCTTATAAATCAACAATATTCCACTTGATTCCAGCTCTAACGAGCACATAACACTGAAAGACAACTGTTTCACATTTACAGCCCCCAACAAAACAATGGACAAAAAGCATGTCAGAAAAGCAAGAGAAAGGAGCTGGGGGAAGGGAGCTGATGACCAGAGCACACTCAGTATTATTGAAGGAATGCTTCTTGGATCGACGGTAATGATGTCATGTTCCATCTTTTAAGAAGCATCAGATTCTTACAAAAAGGACATTGTTGTTCAAAAGCAACTGCTGCAATCCCAGAATGCCCTTTTCCCTACATCTGTTAGTCAGAGGGGCTAGGCTTGGATAAACCTGCTAATATGGCCAAAAGTCACATGTCCCTGCGAGCGAGCGTGCGTGTGAGAGCCAGCGCGAGGGGAAAACCCTGCGCTCGCAGCTGAGATGGATTACAGCCTTCTCCCCCTCCCCACCGACCCCCCACGCCAAACCAGCCACCAGACTCGTTCTTGGCGTCCTTTCTGAGCATGCCTCTGAAATGTCATCAACAGGAACATTTCTTCCTGCAGCTAAAACTCCTACCAGGCCCACTGACAACACACGCAGGCGTGGGACGGGACAGAGAAGAACTCCTCACCTACTGTGATACACCTTAAAATACACTTTTTCCCCCCTTTACTCCTGAGAGCATCAAGACAAATTTCATTACCTTTATTCTTGGAAATAATTGCTGCTTTGAAATGCATGAGAAAAAAACTCACTAAGTATTAAAATCTATTTAACAGAATAGTCACAAACGAGTACATGACACTGTGCTTATCATTTGATCTCCTTAGATGGAACAATAAAACGCATTAACGTAAATTCCATCCATAAGAAAGCTTTACACAGTCTCTCTTAATAAAGTGCTCCCATTTTAATGGACGCTACAATATTAAATTTCCTCAGTCTTTTTTTCACCCGGACAACAGGCGCTGCCTACCAAAGCCCAGAAGTGCCAGCAGCAGAGCTCTGCCTCCTGCCTTGCAGTAATGACACCTGAATGCTGTGGGGAAATGGAAGGGAAGGCAGGAGAAGTGGCATGCAAAGCAGTTACTGCATTATTTTAAGTGTATTAAAAATACTGCAAGGTTTAAGATTAAAACAAAAAAAATCAACCCTACAAAAAAACTGCACTGAAAATTAAATCACACACCAGCAGGCAGCTGGTTTTCTAAAGTACAGTCAAGTTGCACTTGAGAATTTTACATTTTTCCACCAGGGCAGTCTCTTCACTACAGGTTTTTTGGATTGGTGCAGCTATACTGTTAAACACAATTGTTCCCAGTGGATGGGACTGATCATCTCACTTTAGCTCAGATCAGGTGGCTGGATCCTGGCTCTGGCCAAGGAACAGGCACTGCAAACAGGATTCGGCACCCTGCGACTGTGCGTGACTACCTACAAGCCACCTTGCAGGCTGCTAAAATTAGAAAAAATACATTCACATTTTTTCCTAGGTGTCACTCACACAGAAAGAGAATATTGCACTGCATAAACACAACTACCAGGACTTAGATCAACTCCATTCTTAACCAATACAGTGGTGTAGGAACATGAGAAAGATTCAAAGTAATCCAGGGAATGCCAAGGCACAGGATTGGCCCAGCTCTATTTCCACAGAGTAGTCTGAACTCACTACACTTAGTGGCTACCATTACTGGTGTAAATGACACTGACTACAGGCCAAAATGTTTTATCTAATTACTTTCATCTGAACAACTATCAGCAGAAACCGCATGCACACATCCACAAAAGTCTATGAATCGATAAGATGTTACATCCCTGTAATTATGGCTATATTAAAGGTACACACACACCCCTCGAACCTCTGACACAAGAAAGCTGAAGATGAGGATGGGATAAGATCTGTTCTCTTTGGAGTTTTCTGCCTCCTGCCATGTCATCTCAAGCTGAAGTTAAGACCCACCCCTGTGACTAACATCCCCTGGGATGCTGCAGAGCAGAACAAGCAAAACTCGAAATGGTCAGTTGCCATATTTAAAGTGCATATTTCAGTCTTATGCTACAGAGACCTCAGAGAAATTAAAATCTGTCCACACTACACTGAACTCTCTCACAGCCATCACTGTCACAGATAACCGTTTTCAGGGAATCGACCAATGTCCTAAGAGAATGTACTTGGCTTTCCCTGCAGAGAAGGGACTCACACCCTGAGATTATCACCTGTCCATTTTATTTCTCAAGTTCCCATCCAGACCAACTCAATGAGTGACAGTGACTAACTAGAAGGTACTTGGTTACACTAACCATGAGATACAGCAAAGCATTTGTAGTTCCTTACGATGGTTCAAAAGTTTGCAGAAACCAAATTACACCACAGACCTGCTCGTAGATCATTAGTACTGAAGAGCAGCATGCTTTGTCCCTACAAATGATATTTCAATGAATTCACATATCCAACAAGAATATCAGAACCAGAGCTAAACAAATACCATGTGAGCACAAAATGGAAACAACAAACAGATTTCTGCGTCCGTCATCCCGTGTGTCCCCATTTCACTGGCAACAAGAGCCACACAGACTTCCACAACAGCTAAGGGGGCCAACAGGAAAGCTGTCCTCTATTACTGAACTATAAAGTTATTTACAGTTTGAGACCTAAATCTTGTTTTATGTTATAGTCATCTGCTATCCCATACACTTAGCACAGTAACATCTATAAAAATTTCTCTTTGGTGTCAAACATTGCTACACTGTGTGTTTCTCCCTGATAAAATATATACCGCGCTTGAAAACAAACAAACCAAGCAGGAGACCAGTTACAGCCCCTATCTTCACAGCTGACACTCTAATAGCAAAGACTAGAAAGTGACTATTCAACACAAAAAACTACTGATTCTTTGCAGGTCTTCTTACTCAAAGTAATAAAACAACCAACAAAAAATCCCCTCACACCACCAAAAAACAACTTCCAACCACAAAATAACTTTATTTAGAAACAGATATTTCGATTATTTTTTAAGAATCTGCATTGCATGTAGTGCAAACAGTTGCTAAATTTTAGTGTAATTTTCTCTGGCACGATCTAATGCAAAAGCATCAAGATGGGGAATGAGTGTCATACAACTGTCAAAAAAGGGAAAAGGGATTTTCTCTTACTTGCATATGGGTCAGATCCAGGGAGTGTATGAAGCTGAGATTAAATTATCCTCTCAACACACTATTAAAAATTTCCTGAATGGCTTCCAGCTGACACTGAAAATTTCCACAACTATCATAAATATGATAAACAGAAACTATTGAAAGAACTGAATTTTTTTTCTTTTACTTGCAATTATGCCTAAAGTAAGAGCTAGATGGTAAGAATGCTTAAAGTATGATTAGATTATAAGAATGCTTAAAATCAAGAATTTTAAAAGTTTCTGTGTAGTATTGAATACTTGACCCAAAAGCACAAATTTTTTTGGAAGTAGCAGACAAATCACTCCCCATTTCTATAAACTCTGAATAAAAGCTTGCAAGATAAAAAAGATGAAAGCACTCAAAGAAATGTAAGAATCTAACCCGGAATGGGAAGCAGAAGGGTTGTACAGTTCATGGGAACGCAGCAGAAAAGATGACAAAGGTCCAGCATCAGAAGAAATGAACACTCATCACACCGAGCAGTGCTGATATATGGGACTTCAGGAATTATGCTACTTAACCTTGACTTAATTTTGTGAACTGCATTTAAATCAGCCTTTAAAATTTTAGCCTGACGAATTCTATGCGTTTGAAAGAAAAAGGGTAAGGATTACTCACTACAGGTCCTATCACCTTATTTTCTGTTCCTGAAAGCCAGGTGCCAGCCCGTGGTGGGGGCCTTTCCACATGGGCACAGTCAGAAGGAGCTCTGTCGGCTTCTCTGAAACTCAGGGAACCTGCAGCCAGTGTGATACTGTCAGACTCAACACTGTCTTGTATCCACCCTTCTGCAGAGCTCAGCAAATTCAGAGGGACACACATCCATCAGGTCCATCACGGTTCCTGGGAAAGTACATTCATGATCACAGCACCACATTTCTCCTTCCAGCAAGCGTGTCAAAACTATATATACTGCTTCTTATTGCTTTGCATTTCTTCAAACCTCTTTTAACCCAGGCTCTGCTCCACCCAGTCAGCTCTTTCTTTCCTGTTCTGACAAAAGCAGAGTAACTCTCAAGGGCCTTAACATGCTCTGAACACATGGAAGAAGAGTTACTCTGCTCACAGCAGAAAGTGGCTGTTTCCTTGAATAGCTAAAGATCAGCTTCCTGTCCACCCGCAGTGACTCCAGGCAGATGGCATCAGGACAGTTGTGTTCCAGTGATTGTCACAACACAAGGTCCATCAGCACCTCAAACCTCCCAGAACAGACAGGAATTGTAGTCCCTTGACTCCTGTGAAACCCCCTATCACAGACTCCCTGTGCACTTGGCTAAGCCTCTACCACCAAGCTAACAACATGTTATTTTTTCTCCTCCTAGTTCTGCAATTTGGAATTCTTCCTAGAGTGGCAATTAAGGAAAAAAAAAATGACGAAATGAAACAAGAAAAGGCTGGAGATGCAGCAAGGGGCATTTAACTTCTCCCATGCCCTGCAAAAGAGACAAAGGGCACTCAGGAACATCTTCCTTGGGATCCTGCTAACTTACTTTTACCACTTAGTCATGAGCTGCAGCTCAGACAAAAAAAATGCTGACAAAGTAATGAACTTGCCATTCTCTTAATGATCTTAAAATCATTCTTTTCAGTACATTTGTTCTCCACACTGGATCCACCAGGGCTGTCAGTCATTAAGGAAAAGGGAGGTGCAGATGAATGACATTCTACAAGAAACTGTTGGGAAAATGTTAAATACTCAGAAAATATCCAAAAAGCTGTCACCAAACTGATCATCCTAAAATAATGCCAACTACAAGCAGAACAAAACCACCTGGAATGGGATGAGCAAACTGCCTTGTGGAAGGTACCTGTGGAGCATGGGAAACCCCACCGAGATTCTTTCCCACCTTGCTTTTCACTCCGAACTCATGAGATGTACATGAGGTGCCCCTTTGCTTCCTGCCAGTCCCCAGGGGAAGGGAAAAGACAGAATCATTTCATCTCTCAGTGAGGAGACCCTTCTGCTGCCAAAGCCTGAAGCAGGTGAGATCTCAGAGCCGTGCTGGACACTTCCATCACCTGCCTTCCAGCAGCAAGGGCACTTCACATGGTCTCTAACCCCAGGTACACCTCTGGAACAAAGTTCTGCTTCCTGCACAGGAACAGAGATCCTTCTCCATAGGAGTTCAGCAATGAACAGGCATGAAATGCTGTCCCCTTTATCTTTCACATTCCCTCACCTAGGTATTTCTAGAAGGAATAGATTACAAGGATAAGATGAATCTGCACCTGGATATTACAATGAATTCTTGCAATTTTACGTATGTGTGAGCATCTATGTTCAAACAGGCTTTTCTTCCCAACTCAGTACTTCTTTCTTTCTCTGACAAGGAACAAACCTACCATTCCTATAAGAGTCCTTTTTCAATTTCTTTTAAAAAGATTTTTGAGGAATGGTTCTATCCTGAAAAAACCTCTTTGCAGATTTTTTTTCTTTTCTCTCTGCTTTTCTACCTCTGTTTTTTTCTTTTATTATAGTTTTTCACAGAATAGCCTCAGGAAGACACTTTTATGTTCGAGCACTGCTTGCATTTCTCTTATGCGTGTACTTGTAGACTCTGTGCCTTACTTTGATTTCCTCTCAAGATTCTGACACTAAAATGTCCATCATCAACTCCTTGAATTACTTACCCCAGCACACTTTCTGATCCCGCTGAGCTGTTCTGCTTGGGTGTTTACTTTCCAGGAATGTCACTAACAAAAGGGTCAGAAAGCTGTGTTTCCCAAACCTTCACTGACAAACCCAGGATCTTGTGTTTCTGGATTGGGTGTAAATATTTATTTTTAATTATTTCTACAATCTTTCAAGCTTCCTAAGTAGTGCAAAAGATAACTAACTGGGTAAGTGTGCTCTTGTGTTGAAGACAAGATATTCTGAACACACCAAATCTCTTTTGGCAGATTTCCTATGTCAGTTATAAGCAAACACAAACATACCTAACACCACCAGTTCTCTTGAAAATACTAGTTTGGTTAACTGGCAATTTTCACAATGTCACTAAACCCAAATCTACCACTGACCCTACCACTTAAACAACATATACAAAAGACATTACCTATGCAGTTGAGAAAAATTAATGCAAAAAAGCATCTTGCATTTTTTTCTGCTCTTTAAAATAGAATATCCCATGAGATCAATAATTAGACCTACGGAATAGCTGAAGAACAGCCAGCACTCATGTCTTAAAGACCAATGCCATGAAAGTTCAAGAAGTGCTCACCATTCCCTGACATATTCAACACTAACATCTCCTGGATGTCTTTGCTTGTGATAGTTCTGGTACATTTATTAAGAAGGTCAGCTCTAAATTTAGTGATTCCTTAGGCTAGCAAAGCTCGGAGGAAGGCAACTGGAAAAAATGAAATCTTCTGTCCCCCTTCTTTTGCAATCATTAAGTTCACAGACGTTGCCAACTCTTTTCCTTTACTAAAGTGAAGCATCTCATTAATAAACATTCTGTGAGTGCATCACCTACAGCCAACTCTCCAAGGCCACGTCTCTCCAACCGAGGAGCACAAGTTACAACAGACCCAGTGTGGGAGATGCTGTGCTGGCAGCACTCTGGCCAGGAAGAGGTTAGCAAGGGGCCAACTGATGAGAGCCAGTTAAGCCTAGAGGCAAAAATTCTGGGAAACTCCAGCTGCCCATAAAAAAAAATTAAGTCAGATATCCTAATGGGACTGGAGTTTAAAGAAACCTTTTCTTGACCCCTAAGAAATTCTGTCCCAGAACAATAAATAGAGTAAACGTAAGCAAATTAGCTATTTTGGATTCAGCATAAATAACTCAGAAATAAGCTACTAAAGCTCACAACATAGATAATTACCCTTGAGAAAAGAAGTAATTAAAAAGTGGCAGTTTTAGAAAAGAGGCCTGAAAGGAAGCCATTTAAAGTCTTTTTGGTCAATCAGTAAAAAAAAAGAAAAAAGAGAAAATGTTTAAATTGAGCTTGCAAATGAATTCCCTGGAGTGTAGAAGAACTCTAGGACACTCCCACTCCAGCCAGAAGCTGTGTCCAACCCTCCAGTCCACAGGTCAGACTCTCATTTGAGCAAGTATGAACCTGGCAAAACTGCTGCCAACAGGAAGGACCTAAGGCAGAAAATAATGCCAAACACAAACAGAAAAATCCAGGAGAACTCTGTGAGATTCTGCAGGAACAATATTACAAACCAAGCCGAGACAGTGAGAAGCCTCGAGCGGCCACCCAGCCTGACAAAAAGCCACACAGGAGAAAAGGTAAATGACCTGCACAAAGAAGGTAACTGGGTATAAGGTAAGGTGCTGTCACAGACCAAGACAGCTGGTCCTTCCATAAACACGTAAATTAAACATCACTGCCCTATGGGGACGAGTAAGCAGCTGCCCTGAAGTCTGACGTAGCTCCAGAGTGACGTTCAGCTTTTGTCACAGCTGCTGTCCCCTTCCAGCACCTGCTGCTGCTCCAGAGAAGCTCCCAACAACGGCTGCAGCCAAACTGAACAGAAGAATTAACTGAACTATTAATTAGTGGGAGCAACATGCTAATCACTTGGTGACTGCTACACTAAGAACCAGAGAACAAACTATTTATGCTCCAGACTACATGTCATTAAAAGAACAGAACAACTCAAAAGGATAGTCAAAAAGAAGTGGTCAAAAGAATTCTCACAAAATTATTGTGAGAATTAGTCACAGGTGGAGAACAGAATCATCACCTCGGAATTGATACAAAACTTAAAAAAAGAGGTAACAAAAAAGGTCAAATAATAATTACATTACATTTTTAACAAGAGAAAAGGCTCTTGCAACCAGAGCGACCACAGATAACGTGTAGATGCAGCATAATACCTGCACTTAAGATCTGGAATGGGAGGGAAAGGTACGTGATGACACTTTACTTAAGGCAGCTGACACCATCAAGAAGTATATAGAAACCTTAAAAAAGTGTATGAATGAGCAACAAGACAGGAGATGAAAGGTCAAAAAAATAAAGAACAATAAAGCAAACATCTACTCTTAAACTAAACATAACTCAGGAGCTGAGCCTGCTGCAGACAACTCAGCAAAAGTAATTGCACAATTATGCCAAAGACAAAGTCAGACTGTTTTTTTTTAAAAAAACAAGATGAATCAATCAGAAAAGTAATACAGAATTTCTGACAGTACTTTAAGAAGTCTCTGCCATGGCCTGCTCATGGAGATTTTTCTCCACTCACATATAAAAAAAGCAGTAAAACGGAAGTACAGTAAAAAAGGCCTTAGAAATGGGAAGTTGCAAATGCCTAAAAAGACAAACTAAGCTTCAGGAGAGAAGGTGTAAGAGTTAAAAACCAAAAATAAGAAGGCCATGATAAGTGCTCAGACTTGGGAAAAAAAAAAAAGGGAGAAACCATAAACTATAAGAGCAGCATGTTTCTAACAGAGTGCAAGAATTCCACCAATCAAGGTGTAAATAGCAAAATTAACCTGCAGAAATGACTGTGAGGCATTGAGCCCAAGAGATAGAAACATTGCTTTTTAAACCAGACATTTACATGAGTAAGAACATCCACAGCCAGGTCAGGTAAGGTATTCCTGGATGCTCCCGGCAGAGTTTCCGAAGCACCCAGGTTGTCACCGCTGCCAGGGACAGCAGATAGGACCAGACAGGCGAGGTATCAAAACCTGGATGACAATTTTTTATGTTGGTATTCTTCTAGGGTCGAACAAGCCCCATCAAAACACACCTTGCTATGAAAAAGGTCAAATTCTTTTAACACAGGATTTTATAAAATACAGGATTACCATCATAAATAGAAAAAAGGTTTATTGAAAGGCTGCAGGGAAATAAGGAGAGGTTCTGGAAAGGTGCATGTCTGTGATGGCCCTTCAGCACTGGGCACAGCGGGAGAAGCCCTGTCTGAAGAGGTGACCAGTGAAAGATTATTGTGTTCTTCAGGAGTGGCCACTGGAGCACACAGACACCGGCAGTGCAGCAAGGATTTACAGTTGCTTACCTAAGTTTGTAACTTACAGCATGTTCAAAAAGGGGTTCAAACATATTTCAGCTTCAAAAGAGTTTAAAACCTTTTATAGCTGTTAAATCTGTGCTACCAGATTATCTGTAGCCATAAATGGGGTAGCTTTAATGAGCAATTATGTCACACGTTTCTGGAGCCCGTGAGCACCTCCTTTCCTGCTGGAATTCCCCAAAGTCATGGCAATTTGACCAGTTTTACTCTAGCTCAGGTTATTTTTTTTCCAGTCTTCACATGACTGAGCTGAACCATTTCCTACACAGCACACAACAAGCGGAAGAGGCAAACAATCAAACCCAAACAAAAACAAATTTTAAAAATCCCTTTTTACTATTCTACCTATTTGAAGAAACGCCTCTTCAGTGGTTTCTGCACGGTCTGAATCCCTTCTATGATTTTCACTTAAAAAATAGTTTTCAGTGTGTATTAAGATAACAAGCATAACCTTTTAATTTGATGAGTTTTATCTGCTTTCATGGGGAAAATGCTCATTTCAACTAATACACAAAACAATTCGTGGCTCACATATACAGAATATGTCTCAATTGGATTGTTAAGATCACAGGACTGAAGGTCCAATTAAGTCCTGTTCCTGCTATTTTAAGCAACTTTATAATAGAATCCAATCATCAAATAATAACCAACTCCTGAGAACTTCTCGAAGCCACTACTCTGATTACAAGGCTGCTCCAAAACCCCACTCCTATTCTGATTAGGAACCAATTTAAGATTAAGAACTGATTAAGACTGATTTACAGATTTATTATTGTAAGTTTACTCTGCCTGACTCTTTTTCCCCACACCAGCCTTAGTGTTTAAACAGTTTCCTTGCCTTTTCAATATTGAGGGATAAGCACAAGGAGAGAGAGAATACTGTTCCCTTAAGCCTGTTATCTGAGAAAAGCCAGTTTTGTCTCCCTTATGATGCAGGAGAGAGAACTGACTTCCCAGACCATCCCAACAGCCCTTCCTCACATCCGCCCCAAATGAAGCTTTTAAAAAAAAAAAAATCCTCCACCAGCATTCTGCACACCAGCATTCTCCACATTTGCTCATTCCCTAGATATACTAGATATATAGCACTAAAGTTTAAAAATCACCACATTACCAAGGGATATATTCAAGTCTTTTACATCTTTCAATTTCTAACTGATAAACCATATCTTTATATTTCATATCCTTACATATAATAATGTATCTTTATATATTCTATAAGCTGTTACATATTTGCTACTGCATGACCATTCACCCTGCACTATTCCATTTAGGTCTTCATACTGCAAATCCTCCAGCTCACTCAGTGCTTCCAGAGACTCCAGTCCTCCTCTGGATTGACAGTGTCCCCCAGCTTTGCACCAGCAAATTCCATTACCACAGTCCTTTCATGTGTACATCAGCACCAAAATACCACTTAAAACTGTCTGAAGACTGGACCTTGAAAACTTTTCAGCAGCTTCCCTCCAGCCCACATTTCCTCACCAGCACTAACTCATCCTTACACCATTACACCACACTTGGCTTTAAGAAATTTCCAACCCTCTGCTATGCCCTGTGCTGTGCTGACCCTCACCTATGAGGGATGGACCGTTCTTGCAGGACTTCTCCAGCCTGGGCACTGCTCGCTCCATCAGCTCTCTGGCAACTCTATCCTGTCGAGGATAATCCTCACAACCCATCTATCCCCAACCATGGGAAACACTGCAGAAGTCGTTTTTCAACCAGAAGGTGTGGGTTGGAATGGACCGAATATTGTCACACCGGAATGGTCGGAATATTCTTCCTGCAGATGGAGGAAGGCATCAGAAGTGTGCAAGAACCATCATCCTTTCTACTCCTGTGCCAACAGCTGCCCCACATTCCTGCCTGACACTCCCCAGGATGCTCTTGCTCCCCTCATCTTCCCCAGCTGCTTTGGCTGGGCAAGACCTCACCATCACCCAACTGCCGTAACAAACACAACAGTCTGGCACAGACTTTACCAGGTACCACCTGCACTGCCCCAAATCCACCTAGAAAAGGCACCAACAGTGGGGAGGGGAAAACCGGTGGTGTGATGCTGGGGATGAGCCACACAGCCCTGGCTCAGCCAGCCCTGGCCTTCGAGCAAGGAGGGAGGCAGGTGCCAGAGCAGAGGGCGGCAGCAGCCTGCTCCCATCCCGCATGCTCGTGGCCCGTCCAGCCAGCATCTGTCCTGCACCTCCAGCAGCTGGGTGGAAACAGAGACCTCCCCATCCCGGCACAGAAGGGCGGTAGTTGGTCTGTTTACCAAGAATTTTTGGGCACGTCTGCTGAAATTCCAAAGCCCCAAAAGATTTATTGTAGAAGCTCTGACGTCACTTTCACACAGGTACACAGATCCTGGCAGTGAGAAATGGGACTGAAGCAGGAGAAGTTTGTAAGGGCCTGCTTCCCAAATTCCGGCAGTCGCAGGTTTGTGTGCTACATTACAGCTGTTCTGATTGCTGACATCTCATCTCTTATGTACTTATATACCCATTACCATAGTAACCAAATTCCTCAGAACATATAATGCAATTTTTGTATCTGGTGTATTAGAACAAAATTATTAAGGTTACAAAGGCAAGCATTCCAAAATTAGAAAGTGTCAGAATTCAGACTGCCATCTCCCTTGCCAACCTATCCTCTTCTGCTGCCTCCCTCCCCATCTCCCAGGCTCTCAAGTCACCTCTCCTGCAAACCTCCAGCTCCAGTTCTCCATCAGCTCCAGCTCCTTCCTCTCTGACCCCTCTGCAGTCCCAGTTTCACTGTACTTCTGTCCTGACGTATTCTTACCTCTCCCCTCTCATCTGACTTCTATACCTCCTGCATTCACACCAGGCATTTTCCTCCTCCACACTGCCTGAGTGCTCTCCAGGAATGATTCATTGAACACAGGACAGATTCCTGACAGTCCAGGAACTGGAAACAAGAGGAGCCTCTCTTGCAGGGAAAAGTCCTTCTCATCTCCCATCGTCCAGGGCTGGAGCATCTTCTGCTGCTCTCCAGGGATGTTTCCCTGCTCAGCACCAGGAGCAAACTGCAAACTGCCTCAGCAACACTCAGTTCTTTATTGCCATTGCACTGCAAAGACAGGTCCCACTAGGGAATCAGCCCCCATTTCAGGAGGTGCTTTGCAAATCCAAGGAGTCTCCATCTTGATGGACCTTAACATAAACAAATTAACCTTTATAGTTTACCTGCCTATAGCATTATTTTACACACATAAATATATCACTAGGAGGAAGACACATGCATGGAATGCTTAAGTGTTTTCCCTGAACACCAGCACTGCAAGCACTGTGGAGTCAAGAGCTGAATCCACTGCAGTGGAACACACCCAGCACATTCAGCACATCTCTCCTCACGGGTTTCCTAAAAAGTCCATCGAAGCACGGACTTAGACATCCTTGTGCTTGACTGCCTCTCCACTAGAGAGAAAGGCTGAGTTGATACATCATTTTTCACACACAGAAGGTAAATGACTACATCTTTTCTTCAAGAACCTGCTTTAAAAAGTTATCTGTCTCTTTCCTGGTTTGGCAGTATTACTAATTGTCCTGAACACAAGGGAGGAAAGAGGTAGGTCAACATATGCACCTGAAGCAAACACTTGGAACAACAATTCATAAACCTGGCCCACAAAGCAGGTTTAATGCCTAAGCTTCGTTCTACTGAGTTAATTCTTACTATGAATATTTTTAAAAATTTTTCTTTGGTACACCACTCTTCAGCTCTTAAGTAAGAAATGCAGTACTTTTTTCTGGTCTGAAGAGAGGAGGAAAGAGCTTAAGTCACTTGAATGTATCTACTAAGTGTTACAGCATTTTAAGGCTGGAACAGCAATTTCAGCTCATGTAGAAACACATCCATCCTAAATTTAACAGAAAACTGTAATCAGAAATTGGTCTATTTCAACAGCACAAAACCAAACACCTCTATATTTCACAGGTTCTTTGTGTGCTCACACATAAAGCCACTTAATCCAGCTGTTCTCAGCAATCATTCACAAAAGCAAATGAACGAAAAAAACCCCAGCAACCATTTCCACTCCTACCCTTTAACTGAGGGGAACAATAATTTGACTGCTTCAGTCAGTGGACAAAACTATTTTCTGTGCATTTAAACAAAAGGTTAATTGAGACATGGTGGAACCTGCTCTCACACTTGGACTCTCCAAAAACAAGGTTGTCCTGCCTGTTTCAAGGACTTTGGCCTCAGCTTTTTCATGAAGTGAGGCAGGGAGCTGCCAACAGGTGACTTTTCCAAGACTGAACTGATCTTCGGGAAACATAAAGGAATAGCGTTGCAAAGAAAAAGCCAATTAAATGGATCTTATTTTTCTCCTTAAGCATTCCTGCTGGCAGGGAGTGGGCTGGAAGGCTGAGTCCTGGCCTGGGCCGGGCTGCATGGCAGCACTGGCTGTTCTCAGGAGCTGCTGATCTGAAGGCAATCAGTGATCTGGTTGGTCCAAGCTAAACCATGCTCTCAGAGCCACACAATCATGCCATCTAATGAAGGATGAGAGCTGGAGATGATTAAAGTTACTACCCAGAGCAATAACCACAAGCACAGCTGGAGCAGGACTGAGCTCTATGGTCTGAAGGGCCTCCTTAAAATGGTCTGCAAATACGTGACAGAGAAGCCTGGCTATAGCAAGACATGAAGAAGCAAAGCATCAGGGATCAAGGACAGTCACAAGAACAGTTCCAAGAGAGCACTGGCACAAGGGATCTTGCCAGAGAGGTGTTAGAAATGTTCAAAAATCAATCACCTGCTGGTTTGTTTTGGTGTTGGGTTTGTGTTGTTTGTTTTTTTCCCCAGAAACAGCGCTTTGTATTTCTCAATTTTCATTTTGGCAAACGGACAGCTCACACAGAACACTACACTTCTCTTACATGACACCTCCTAGAGACCCTCCCATTCCCCTGGAGAATTTATCAAACATTTTTAGACAAAGCAGGAGAAGTTGGCTGCATTAGAGTTTCAGTACTGGAGTGGTAAATCTTTGCAGAAGAACAGCTAAATCAGTGAATAACAGAATCATGACCATTAACATCTTCTGCCTCGAGACTCTGAGACTGCCTCCAGACAGAGAACATGGGGGCTGAAGGCTGTCTCTGCTCCAGCAGATGTTTAGGGGTAGATGTTATCAAATTCCTTCCACATCTGTTTAGATTTCAGGAGACAAGCACCCACATCACACACAAAAAAACCACCCTCACATCCTTTTGTCAGCCAGCTCTCTGAAGGGGCGCAGAGAAAGGAGGAGCTCCAGGCCCCAAGAGGCTTCCTGTGAAGGGCACAGGTAGGGTGTAACAGCAGAATAATACAGGAAATTCTGGCACTACTGCAGTCTGCACTGCACCTTCTCTAGGGATAAATAAAATTCCGATCTCCACAATCTCCATGGCTGTCAATCTGACACCTTTTGTGAATACTAAATTCACACATACAAAGAACTTTCTCCTTTGTAGGTTTTGAAACATCTCACATGCCGTTTCCTACTGGTAACGGAACAAGCAGCATAATTTCATACCTGGCAATTTGAAGCCTCTTTCAGCAGTTTCGAATAATGGATTATGCCTTTTGTTTGTCACTAGGAACAGGCAAATAAGAGGAAAAAAAAAACAACTGCAAAGTTTCAAGCAACAATTCCTGTATTAGAAGAAGAGCTATTTTCTGACTGCTCCTGTTGGCTAATAAACAAAGGGAATGTCAGGTGTCCATTTTATAAATTCTAAGGATCTCAGATTTTTGAGCTGGGAAAGTAGGACAACCTCCTGATACCTTGGGCAGATACATCCCTAACAACCAACCAGCAAAAAGCAAGAACTGCTCCCTCATCGTGCATGCAGCTCACCCCAGCAGCCCAGCTGGACAGGGAGCTACTGAGAGCTCAACAGGCCATGCCAGAAAACACTATTTACTTTTTGGACACAAGCTATAAAGAGCAACCAAGAAGTAATTAAGGTTCTTGAACACAACAGGGTAAAGAATATCAACTCCAGTGTTGCTCACTGCCCAGAAGTTCTTACTACATCTGGACAGCTTCTCAGAGACCACCAGCCCATCCTCTCACTATCAATATTCAGCTTAGAGCCTCCAAAATACTCAAAATGCCTCTCTGCAGATTATTTTGCAAAGTCATTCTGAATGAGGGAATATCTAAAGCTCTAGCCTGAAAAAGAATAAACCTATCCATGTTTACAGGAACTGTATTGCTCAGTATAGCTAACAAGCTGCATGAGAGCCAAGTGCTGCCAGGCCACAAAAGGGCTCCCAGAAAGAAGGAAAAATTCCAATACATTTTTATATTAATATAATTCCAAAGGCTTGGGAAAAAAAAAAAAAACGCTGGTTATATCAGCCCAGCAGTTGGTTTTGGCCGTTTCCCTGACCCTGGCCAGGGCCCAAAGGTAATCTTGGTGGGAGGCTGCTGTTAGTACTACCTTGGTATCTATACAAACACCTGAAGTGTATGGGACAGTTCTCTGAAACCAACACCAGCGTGGCAAGAAGACACTGCATAGTGCTCATTTAAATATCTCCAAAATAATCAAAACCAAAGAAAGGTTATATAAAATATAAACGATATCTGAAACAAGGAATACTTGGATATTCATAAAGTGCCCCTATATTTGCATCTGGCACAAAACATAGATCCCATCCTCCAGTAAGGCTGGAAGGAGTTATTTTTGAGAACTTGATAGTAAGAACTGGAAAGAAATAACTCTGCTTCTCCTGCTCTCTTTTTCTATTAAGCTAATTCCTGTTGTATAAAGTCAGCTTGAAAGCGCCTTTCAAAGAAAAAGGAGGAGGGAGGAGAGGAAGAATCAGATCTGCTTGTCTTTTGCATTTGACATTCAGGTCTCGTCGCCCTGTTTTGTTTTCCTGGAGGACGCGGCGGCGCAGACCTCGCAGAATGATGACATCACACCTACAAAAAAAGCAAAACCCGAACAGGAGGGAAGGAGCTCTCCCTCAAACCAGCTCAGAACAGCAGCTCTGCTTCTGGTTGGTACCTTTTGGACAACTCAAAACTCAGTGGGTCTGGGGGTAACCAAATATTCCCTTCAGACCCCTGGCTCATGGCAGCTGCCCATGAAAAGAGAGAAGGTGACAGTCCTGCTCCTTTCCAGGCCAGGCAAAATCAAGTTAAGAGGTGTTCAGCTACTGCTCCCCTCCAGAGACACCTTGAACACTACATTGTTTTATGCCTGTTTATACCTGTTCTATTGGTGGTTAGGAGTTACACAGGCAAGTGGCTTTTACCACGATGAAACAAAGCGAAGTACAGCATGTTTAAGTCGCTCAGTAAACTGGAAGCTGCTCTGTCTGAAATGCTTTATAAAGTTATTTTTCCATATGAAGTAAGAATTCCGAGCAGCACCTTTCCTGCAGAGCAAGGAGCCACACTGCACCAGGGACAGAGGAACTGCCAGGTGTGCATGCATGCAGAGTGCAGCACCTGCACAGGATAAAAACACACCTCTTGTGGTGAAGAAGTGTTCATACCTTGTATTTACTAAAATTCCGGAAAGGCCCTTGCCAGAACATGTGCACTCACTGCTCCACGTCACAACGAGATTCACCCTTCACGTAATACCTGAACTCAACACACTGACATGACTGGCAAGCTCAGAAATAACAGGTTTTAAGTGAGAAATACCTGCCAAATCTTAGAAGCAAATCTTCATTTAAGACACCAAACTGGACAGCACACGAGCATTCTCCTTGCTTCTAACAATTTATGACTTAATTTTCACAACAACAAAAAGCAGGAAAGAAACAAAGAGAATTACAGAAGTGGAAGTTACTAAATATCCAGCGGTCACATGGTTCCACCTATAGCTACTGAACAGCACAATGGTGACAAAGCATTTGATTGCTTTTGCTGTGATTTTTTGGTAATTGAACATGAAACTGAGAACGCTGCCATCTCTACCCTATGTACAAGCTCAATTCAGACAGAACACTAATAATCCTTCAAAGCAGCAAAACAAACCTAGCCTTGCTATTAACTTAGGAACAATGCTCTAACAGGATCATCAGCCAACCAGGGGTTATTCTCAGATTTTGTCCAGAAAAATATTTTTAAAATATGCCCTCATAAAGGATCTCTCATTCCTCCCCAGAACCCAAAAGTCTTGTTATTACTATTCATTAAATACTAGGAAAAGGTTCTTCATCTGGAGGGTGCTTGGGCACTGGAATGAGCTCCCCAGGGAAGCAGTTACAGGCTGAGAGTTCAAGAAGTGTTTAGACAATGATGTCAAGCACATGGTGGGATTCTTGGGGCCACAGGAGTTGAACTTTGATGATCCTTGTGGGTCCCTTTCAACTCAGAATATTCTGTGATCATCTACCTTGAGAAATCCTCTCATAACAATGGTTGATTTCAGATCAAATGCAATTACAGATTTCTGTAAAGCAGCTCATCTTTTCCATAGAATTTGACTTTCAACAGTAAAACAGTAAGTGCATTCCAGTGTCTATCTAAAGATCTCAAACTCCTGCCCCAGCGATTAAAAGGAAGGAAAATGAGACAAGCAACTGCCAGTAAGGAAGCATCAAAAGCAGGTGGTTACTCCAATCCAAGAAGGAATTCTGCTTCTAAGTTTGAAGTCTGAGCTCTGCTGTCTCGGATGGGCCCAACGGAGCGTGCCGAGTCCTGCTGGGTTGACTCTGGAGACCAGTCAGGACAGTCGGACAATGACCATCTCTGTAATTTTCTGTTTACATATTTACAGAATGTATTTAAGTGGTGAGACCGTATGTGTCATGTCCTTAGAAATGCTAATCACAGGCATGAAATCACACACAGAAAACCCCTAAATCAGCAGGTGCTTGGTGCCTCCAAACCAGAAAATAAGCAGACAAGTAGAATCACAACTCACACCATGCTATCCTTCCACTCATGGGCCTCCGATCATCCTTGTTTCCCCAACACCTATGTAAATAGGTAGGTAGATTTTGCAACAGGCATGATAAACAGGTACGGACTACTTCAAACCAGCACAAGTAACATTCATTTCAAAGCTGAAAGCAGCTTTTGGAGAAAGCTTGCTGAATTTCACACTCCATGTCTGTGGCAACATGAAAAAAAAAAATCGGTCAGAAAAACAAGGTCCCAAAATATTGAGCACTTTCACACAGGTACTCAAATTTCAAGGTTTTAATGCTTTTTGGGGGTTATTCTAGTTTAAAACAATAACTGAAGCAACAAAATTCTTAGTTTTATCATTTCCAGGTAAGGCCCAGCTATTTTCTGCCTTGAATGAATCCCCATCCTGCACACCTCTGTGCAGACAGGTACAGGACAATCTAGAACAGATGAAAAATTACTGGTGATGAGCTGAGCAATGGCTCACTCTGCAATGCTCATGGATTCCCAACAGGCACAGGGGCTGGAAGCTCCTCTTCCTTCCCAGGGCATCAGGTGAAAACCCTTTCAGCTTTTTACAGCAGTGTGCATTTGCATTACACAATAACTAGACCCTGAAGAAAAGGTGAGATTCATCTCTGGCAGAGTGTGCACAAACAGGGTGAAAAGATACATTCTGCATCCACAGATCTCCATAAAAATGTCCGAGACAATACCCAAGTCTTGCAATTTTATATGCATAGGAATATTTTTCACTGAGCGGGGCAGTCCCCAGTTATCCCTGTGCGTGACTGACTTCAAAAATGAAAAGGCTTCGTTTGTTGTTTATCAAGTTCAGGGACTGATTTACAATGCATTAAAAGCTCTTTTCAGATTTATGTAAAGATAAAAATCAGCAAAAAGTCACACTGTAGTAACAAAGATTATTAACAATTTCGAGATTTAGCCAGCTCATTCATGACCAGCATTAAACTGCCATTATGGTAAGAAAAATCTACGTAGTACTCCTATGATGAAACAAGAAACCCCATCCCCTGCATTTTCAGCAGGTCAGGCAGACTTTCACAGGGAGATCTGGGACAGTGGTGCTCCCGAAGTTTGAGGTCTGTGTTGCTCCACCACACCCCACAGGCAAAGCAGCATCTCCTGCACTTCTGCTTCCGCCTGACAACCTGGGAGGTGCTGATGCTAACTGGGGACCAAGGAGACAAACTCCTCTACCCCATCACCAGCCATGCTGAGCAAATCACTCACTTCTCCACCTGTACTTCAGTATCCCCACCTTAGAAATGTGGAAAATAAATATTCCTTTGTCATCCATTTGAAATACCTTGAGATTTGTGGTTGAAATTCAGAGCAGGGAATTACTACTATTATCCTGCCAATTCAGAGAAAAGTATAAAACCATCACATATATAATAACTCTTTGCTATAGCTTAGATTTCTATTTGTGTATTAATATTTCATTTCTCATATTAATATTAATTATAACTATTTCTGTTTAAACATAAAATATTTGTAATATCTACAAAAAGAGATGTTATTACACCAATTTGTAGTCACTAGAGTAATTAATTTTCTGTACCAGAGATTCCCACAGTAACAGGAAGACTATTCAAATGAGGATCACACACCCTGGTGCTGGACCAGCCACTGTAGAAAAACTCCAGAGCCCCATGTGATGGCCCACCTGCACAACAGCTCACAATTACCAACTCCTCTAACAGGGGATATCTTAAGTGACTTAAAATAATGTGCTAATTAGTATTTTCAAGAGGTAAGGGCCATTCAAGAAAAAGCACTAAAATATGGGGAAAAATTTAGGGGCTTTTCCAAAATATTTTTTTAAACTGCGCATCAAAAATTCCATGTCAAATTTTTTATTCAATAAACTAGCAAATAATTCTTTAAGTGTACTTTATGTTTTTGTGACTAATTATGAGCTAGTGAAGGTAAATTATGTACTTTATAAGTAAACTATTTTCACGTTAGTCTAGTATTCAAAGCACTCTACTTGTTATTGTCAAATCAGGAACGAATCTTTTGCCCAGTCTTGTTTTTGCAAATAAATTTACATCATCAGTATTGCAATGAAATCAAAGCAATGGTGAGGATGAAGACTTCCTTCTTCCACAACATTTTATTTTGGATAAAAAAACATGTATACAGACCTCTTCTTAAGTACAGGTAATCTTAGTGCTTGGGTCCCTGTGCTCTGTCCTCCCAGGCAGCAATAGAAATGTTGAATTCTCTGGTCAGTTCAGGACATCTGTGTAGGTTGATCTGGTAAGAATGTGGTCAACTACTGAGCTAGCAGCTGACAGCAACATCTTCTGAGAGGCGGAGAACGAAATATCTCCAGTGATTGTCATGCAATCACCTAAATTCAGCCCAAGCATCCTCACTAAGCCCTCTTCTCCCACCTCCACGGGCACTCCAGCTCGTGCAAATCTGGCCACTTGAGGTGGCTTTCGGAATGGAGATGCTCTAGGATTTCTTTGCCCATATATTGTGTCAAATGAAGGGAAAAATAACCTTCCATCACTCACAAAGGACAGATGATCAGCATTCAGATGGGTTCGCCTGCATTCTTGCTGCAAAACGGGCAGGTCCCAGCAAGAATTAACAGGAGGTTCTACCACACACCTCCAGCCAGAGACTAACCTAGTTTTAAACACTTCAAAGCATGTGTTAGAGGGGGGTTTGTGTGGCAAGGGAAGAAGGAAAATTAAGCCAAAAACACAGGTAAGAGTTCAGGGTTTGCCTATATGGCAATTAACCCGTAATAAAAATGGAGCTTGGCATTCTTTGCAAGGCACTGCCTCTGAAATGTATCATTATTTCCTTCCCAACTCTGACATGCACTTCTAGGAGACAGCAGGAGTTTTTGTCAAGGCCAAGGTTACCCTCTTTTTTAACTAAAATTTCAAGCCTTCATAAAAGCCCCAATCTAAGAGCCTGGCTGCACACTCGGATGTACCAAGGAAGTATAAAGTGGGGTTTGCACCAGCTCAGCTGATGCCAGGGAAAATCACATCACTGCACCTTAGTCTTTATGGGTGGCAAAACCACATTACTGCAGTTAGTCCAGTACATAACTCTCAAGACAAGACTTTGATATGCAAACTCCAATATAAAAAGCCCAAGGAGATATGAGGGTGGTAGATTTAGAGACACAAGGTCGTGCGCTGCGCACAGACCCTGTGTTCTGTTTGACCCTCAAAGAGGGAGGCATCTTACCTAGGGGTACAGGGCCAAATCATACCAAAATAGACTTCAAACCCAGGGTTTAACTAGTTTGCTATCTAGGCCAGGAAACAGTTCTGGAACACATTTAACACAGTTTAATCGCATCAAATCACGGCTGGCCCAGAACTGATTTTAACAACTGTCAACTGCTCCTTGGAACAGGCAAAGCCCAAAAGAAGATCACAGTACAGAGTTTACAAAGAGCACAGAGACAACCCAAACATCCAGAGCAGCAGCAGCAAAGCAAGGCACAGTCAAATCCCATGATCTTTATTCAGATTGGGTTACAAGGAAGTGGGAACTGGGAGGAGTTAATGCTAGTGACAACTGCGAGCCAGAACTAAAGGAGAAACATGTTGCACTGCCACCAGGACACAGCTTGAGAAATCCTAATAACTGATGGAGAAAGTTACTGCACTACTTACTGGATACCCGTGGCCTATTTGAGAAACAGCACTAGCAAAAATAACCTCTCATCTCAGCTGGGGAGGGAGGGACAGTCACCAATTAAAAGGGGACTGAGGTGGGAAATGAGAATTGCATATTAAGAATGGTGAAGGAGGCAAAAATAACAAACATGTGCAATAACACATGAGATTCTTTCCAAGAAATCTCAGTACAACATTTCTCTGGGCATGGGCTCATGGGTCTGTTATTCCCCTTGAGCAGTGGAATGTCAGGAAGAGGAAGGATTGCTGGGTGCTTGGAAAACAGACTGAACCCATGGATGGGGAGGAAGCCGAAAGTGTTAGAAGAAATGGTCCCTATCCCTTCAACATACTTGCACTTGCATATTCCACTTTCCCATGCTCCTGGATCCCAAAGCTTTCCAGGGGTTAGAAATCAGCCACACCAGAGTGAACTGAACCTGAACCAGCAACACAAAGGGAAGAACTGACCCTAAGGACCTAACCCCTCAAAATCTGTCTAGTGATGCTCAACAAATAGCAGAAGGCTAAAGGGAAAAAAAAGAAGTTTTGAAGTTTAGATGAACTAAGTGAAAGGCTGAAAGCAACTTTATTCACATTTTAAGAACTCAAGTGTAATACATATTGGCTTTCAGTCTAAAGCTATAAGCAAAAATCTCTGAGACTAACAGTAAACATCAAAATTTTCTTTTCAAAAATGGATTGACAAAGCTGACACGCAATAGAAGCTTCCAATGAAACTCTCAGGCACTGGTCCCCCCATTCTGATAGGAGGCTGCCCTGTAAACACGCTGCACTCAACAAGCGCAGGAGAAAACTGTTTTTATAAAATTACATCTCACTCTAAAGAAAATATTTGCATGGCTGTAGCCAGGAGTGTAATAAGGGTCACTGGAAGATCACAGACAGAAAACTGAAGAGCCTGCCAGCTTTAGGGTTTTGTGACTTTTACTTTTTTCCTCAAGATCTAACTTTTCCCCCAAACAAAACATTTCCAGCCTTTTCCATTGTAAGGACAATACTCAATATGTAAATCTCATGCTGTCACCCCATCCTGATCCCTAAAGAAAAATCAAAACTGTTTCTAGCCAAGCAATACAGTAGGCAAAACCAGGAGCTACTGTCCCATTGTATTAAGAAGCCATTATCACTCTAACTCATGTTGGACTGTCCTCACCAACCCCTACGAGAAAGAAACCTCACCTCCAAGCTACAGGTGTGTAACTGATGCTGCAGATCTGTCCTCAGCAAGCTCTGATTAAACTGGAGAAACTTCTCTGTTTAGACAAAACTTATTGCTGCTTTGGCAATTTCATGCTATGTTTACAGTGGCTACCTTGCCTTTTCTTCTGGGAAAGAAACAAAGATTTAGCAGAATGTGAAAAAAAAAGAGTAATAATGCACTGATTTCTGATCAAGTATTAGAAGTTCCTAATGGCTTCCCTTTCATAATCAAAAAAACACTGTAATTTCAGTGATCACCAAATATTTGTTCAAAAATTGCTTTAAAAATCACATTTGGAGCCCCCACTGTGCTGGCTAATGTCCACTGTGTTTCCAAGGGCCTTCAGAAAGTACTCCCTCCTCCATGTTCTGCACTGTAAATGAGCACTTAGACATGGAGGAAGGAATAGCGTGTAAAAGCCAACTCTGCTTTTAAACAGCTTTCTATCTTTTCCTACTCTTTTCTGCACACTTCTTCCCCTCAGAAACTTTGCATTTCACCTCTGATTTCATGTTTTTATATTTTAAATTTTTTCACAGGAAGGACTCTTCCTCTGGAGCTTCACATGAGGGGATTAGTGATTTTCTGACTCTTTGTCCACTGAATTTTTTTCAGTCTCTTCTCCACAAAGAAATCAATGTACGATCAGCAACGCCTCAGCATGTTAAAGGACAATAAAAACAAAGAATCCTGAAACCTAACCACTACAAGTTTAGCAAAAAGTGCCACCAGCCACCTCTGTCTCTAAACCTCATCGCTGGCTGTGGCGGTGCAGCCCAGTCCCTGGGGTTGTCTCTAACCTCACCTCACTGTGCACCGAGCCATTGCAGATCACCAAGCTGACACAAAACCATATTCTTCCTTAGGTTAGCTTTCTGCTGGTGCAGGATCAAAGACCAGAGCCAATGGAATGACACACGTGGAGTAGCAGGTGGAGGACAGGACCGCACAGCTCAGTTACTTCCAGCGTAAAGGGAACTTGCCAGAGAGCACCACGCTGCACATGGCAGGGCTTCATCCTGCTCCGTGTCCATCCAGAGCGAGCACTTTGTGGAGAAGAGTAGGACACGCTCAGTATTATAAAAGAAAGGACCGATGTGGGTCTCAGAAGGTATTAAATCATCCTGCTCTGGGCTGTTACAGGTAAGCTTGTCCCAAGCATGGTTAGGCAGAGGAGGATGTGTCAGCCATAACTGAAACCCTGCTGTCAGACCCAGGAAACTTTCCAATTCAGACATGATTCTAGTTCAGGGTTGAAGTTCAGCTCTTCCCTTTGTCCAGGTTCACAAAAGGAAATAAAAGTAAAAACCCTTGACACTACACAGCATACTTGAACAGGAAAAATGTAATGGCCACCCAGCACCACTGCCATTCAGAAGACAAGTGCCTGGCTCACCCCTGGTAACACCAAAGATTTTTATAATTTCTAGTATGCACTTCAACCTAACAGTAAGCTGTTTACATGATTTAAATGTGAACAGGAACACAACAGAAAATGCTTCTAAGATAGGATCTTACTGATTATGTGAGCGCTCTCCGAAATCCACTGAGAATGGAGTAAGCCAAGTGGTATTTACCATAGCTTCCTCACCACTTCTGGATCACAAAGAGCCAGATCAACCTTGATTATTGTCTTACTTGACAAAATACCTATACTGTCAAAAAACTCTTATGAGGCGTATTTTGCAAATGACCTTACTCCCTACTAAGTTAGATCAGAAGCATATCCTTGCAGAAGTGACAGACATGAGAGACAACAGCAGCAGAACATCCAGTCTGTCTTTGCTAGAAAGAGAATTACACCTCAAAACCAAGTACCTGGAAACCACCTAATGTTCTGTTGAGTATGCAAGGGTTGTGTCAAAGTGGAACTCACTACTGCAGAGTCAGCTACCCACAACATCTTTAAAACAAATCTCTGAAATTGCTGCCATATCTATTGTTCTCTACAAAACATTACAGGAAATCCACTACTAGGATACATCTGAAGATGTAATTATTAGTGTGATATTTGCTTCTCTTCTAATGAATCTCACCAAGCATAAAGCCTGAGAGTGTCTTACAACTCATTAAAAACATGTTATTCTGGAGACAAAAACTGGTGAATAGAGCTAGAGATGAAAACTGCAGAATTGGAAATGTTATTTAGCTGGAAGTAAACATTTAAAGTTCTTCAGTTTAGCTTACTCTGGAATTTAACAGCAGGACACAGATAACTTTTTCAAATAGTCTAACTTGAGGCCTAAGCCACCTTATCTGTACATAATTTTAATGCCAACATCTGGTCCTGTACAGGCAACACTTAATTCAGTCTAGTTAAAAAGAAAAATAACATCAAACTATCCAAAGAGTTTTTACTTCAGGCAGTTATATTTCAGCAGGATTAAACTTAAAATTAAGCTGTTCTACCACAGTCATCTTCAGTGAGATATTGTTAACAGCAGAGAAAAACATTCTCTCAAGTTGAAAGGACAAATTAAGGTTCAAGTTTATCAATGTATTTCAGTCTACGGATAAAAGGAAGAGGAGTCCTAAAAATGGCAAACATACTAGTCAGAACTAGGCCAATGTTGTGGAGAATCTAATATGAAGGCTCAAACCAATCGTTGATTAGGTTTGCCCTTGGACACAAGTAGCAAAAACTATGACACACTAACTATGAGGAGGCACAAATGCAAGGAAAATGCAGGCTCAAAGTAGGCTGAAGAAAAACATACCCAAAACTATATTTATTGCAATAGAGGTTGTTATTCTGTAATCCTGAAATATGAAAACAAACCTTCCCTAGTGTTAAAATGTATCAGTTTTCCACGGTTCTCACTATTATGTGCTATCTACTAAAGCTGCTTTTCAGACACTAAAGATCTGAACTATATTGTTCAATTTTATATATATATATATATATATTAGGGGCGGTGTTTTTGAAATTTTTCATCTGAAGCATTCCAAGCTGATAACCTTTATCCAAATACATAAAACAAGAGCCATGTCAAACACACTATAAATAGCATTAATAGTAAGGAATCAATAACATCCAAACCTTTAGGTAACATCTTATTAATCCGCCCTTGGCATGCATGGGCACACTGCTGTAAGGGCTCTCAAAATGCAGTAGTCAAAGGTGAAGGACACAATTTGTTCAACTAGTTAATGCAACTGCTATTTAACCAACACAGCCACTAAAATGCCACCTAATGAAAAACTCCCATGATAAGCAGCAGAGACAAGCACGATAAACATGAAACGTTTTTCTAAGAAAATATATTAAAAGTCCTCAGGGCTGTTACCGATCTGTCATATTTTTTTCCGAAGGTATGTAAAGATCTACATTTGACAACAACCATTTTAATCTCTGGTTCTCCCCCCCCCCCCATTTCTTGTACCGCGCCCAACACAATGGTACAACTGCATCTCCCAGGTATCGCCTTGATATTTATTTCTGCTTTCACAGTGACAAAGGTGAACTCTGATGCTCCAAAGATGCTTGCAGCAAAGCGGGGTGAGAGATATTTCTAACGACATACCCACACGCGGGTTACAGAAATCCAGCCTCCATGAGATGCTTTAATCTGACAAATTAAAATGGTTGGGAAACGCTATTTGGGTAACGGAATCGGCCGCCACATGCATTGCTGAGGGGGGAGCAATAAAAGGTCTTTAAAATAGGTCACTTTCAGCCAAATCCCACACCAGCACCGAACAAAATGGTACATACACTGAAAACTCACTGCTTGGGGAGGAGCGAGGGATAGGGAGGAAAAAAAAAAAGGGTGAAAAAAAATAAAAGGGCAGAAATCCGCGCGGGTCTCCGAGGGACCCCCAACCCCCCCGGGGGTCGGGGCTCGGCCAGCGATGCCCCCGGGGGAGCCGCAGACAAAAAGGGCCGCGGCGCTGGGCACGCCTGGCCGCGGGGCCGGCCCCGGCCCCAGCCCTGGGCCTCCGGCGGCCCCTGACAGCGGGGAACACCCCTCCGCCCGCGGCCGCCCCTCCGCGGGAAGCGCCATTTCGCCGCCCGC
>VYZQ01064574.1:0-11107 GCA_013400655.1 Mystacornis crossleyi | reverse complement strand
GGTGCTGTGGCATCTACATCACCTGGCAGGGTCTCCAACATTTCATGTATTCACCGTTTTTTCTGCTCCGCAGGAGAGAGTTGGCAAGCATTGGGTTTGAATAGCGTAGGCTGTTGGACCATCTTGTCATTTTTGTCACCATGTGCTTTGTCATATACCGGCATAGTGACCATGGCTGCCAGTGATGGGTCACTAGCTCCAAGGTCATTAACAGGACAGGCATGAAAGTGAACATTTGCAGGCTGGATGGAAATAGCAACTTGCATTTATTAAATGTTTTGGCACATGCCAGGTCAGCTCTTACAGCACCTTCTGCTGTCTAGTGCTACTGGGGTTTTACATGAATATTTAGTCTCATGCTTGGTTTTCATCTGCAAACACTTTCCTGTGTTGCCTCCTGCTTCAGGAGCTCTTGTCCCTGTAAAACCAACAGCTGTTTTCTGAGTCTTTTGCTTTGTAGTTAATGATAATATTTTGTAGTTTCTCTCTTTCCCTCTCTGTTTTGGAGAGCTGAATGATCTAATACCTTGAAATGTGCCAGGTGTGTATTTCTCTACTCAAGAATACAATATAGAAGAAAGGCAGAAGAATCTCCTCCTCAGGACACACATACAAACGCTGTGTTCCAGACAGTCCCAGCCACGTTTGGCAGCGGTACTGCTGTAGCCTTGGGCTGGCTCAGTTCTTCCTGCTCAAATGTGGGGCTAGCACATTCCTTGCTGGGTTCTGCCCACACCTTTGGCTGGTGTGAGGTCAGTGTGGCTGGCTAGAGTGTGGCCTCCCATGTTACCTGGTTCCCTGGTGACGCAGGCACCCGGGGTTCACCTTGGAACCCTGCCTTTGTCTGGGGAACTCAGGCACTTGGGTGCTAAGGTTTGGCGTCATGGAGTGGTGGTCGCTGGCCCTAATGCTGATGTTAGTCCCCTGGCACCCTAGAAACCCTGTCTTATGGCTGTGGGTCCTGATGTCCTGCCTCCCTGAGGTGCACCCCTGCCTGCTCTGCTTTGGGCCTCCCATCCAGCGGGCACGGCTTTGCCGTGAGATTACTGGGGCCTCTGTCAATGACTCCAGACATAAAAAATGCCGTGAGGCCCTTGCTGAGGCTGCTAAACCACTTGCCTCCATCACTGTAGGTACGTCTTGGGACCCTAGGGACACCAAACGAAACAGATCTTGCCCAAGGACCTCTGTCCTGCCTGGTCCCTCCTTTCCACCAGGGGCATCCATCCCAAAGTGGATCCCCACCCTGAACAGCACCCCAGAGCCCTCTGGGGTTTCCTATTTCAACCAAGGCCCTCACACTGACACTGAGCAGGATCCCAGGAAGTTGAGGACCCTGGGGACCCACCCCAGACAAGCATCCTTAGGACTCACAACCATGCCAAGGTCTTCTTAGTCCTGATTTGGCCCCTGGGGACCTTTGGGAATCCCAAACCTGCCTGGAGCCTCGAAAATCACCCAGCCGTGACCAAGGACACACTGGGGACCCCTTGGCCCTACCTAGGACCTTAGGAATCCACGGGGACACCTGACCTTTCCCAGTATCCCATAAACCTTGATCAGGACTCCAGGAACCCACAGAAACCCCCAGAACTTACTGGACTTTCCCATCCCTGAAACTCCAACCCTAACCCTGTACTGATTCCGATGTCCCTGTACTGGTTCCAGGGTCAGGACAGCGTGAGGAACTTCGGGAAATCATCATGGATGCTATGTATTTTATAGAGGAGCAAAAGGACAAGAGTGAGCAGAGTGAGGGACATGAGACATGGGACATGGGGCAAGGGGGATGGGATGTCGTGGCCTTGAAGGGGGATGGGATGGACGCGAAATATAGGATATATGAAGGTGTGGGAGCTGCAAAGGGATATTTGGGGAATCCTGAGGGTATATGGGTTTCAAGGTATACGGGTTTCAAGGTATACAGCTTCTTGGGGAGTTTGAGGGGATATTTGGGGATATATCTGACTTCAGGAGGGACATATGGAGTCAAAGTGAGTTGTACAAGGGATCTGTGGTGTCTGGGAAAGGTTTATGGGGACCAGGGGGAGGACACATTGTCTTACCTGGACATTTGGGACACCCCAGAGCCTCTGAACAAGTCTCTGCAGGAAGCTGTCAACACAATCTGGGCGAAGCTGAGCCTACTGGGGAAAGGTATGGGACCACCCGGGGAACCCCTGTCCTAGAGTAACTCCCAGGGACCCCATCTGGTCTGGACAAGGGCTGAATCCTGACAGCTCATTTACAAGGATGTGGGTCCCCAGTGATGTCCAGTCTAACTCTGCTTCCTCCCCACCAGTTCCAGCCTGCATCCCTCCCTGTGGTGAGTGCTCGTCCCTCTGTCTTGCCCTCCCCTGTCTTCTAGTGCATCTCCCACTTCCCTGGGACCACCAAGTCTCTCCTTCCCAGGATTCCAGCCAGCTGCCCGCGTCTTCCAGTGTGCTACCTGCCGCTTTGTGGACTGTCAGTTTGCCCTGGACTGCCCAGGTATGGGGCCATGAGACTGTTGTGTTAAGGGTAAGGAAATCTTCCTCAACTTCCCCCCATTCTTAGGTTATTTTTATACTATTTTTTATGTTTTGGTGGCACTTGAGTGACTCCAGTCACACTTCTGGTACTGACTGAGGTCAAATGGTCTCACTTTGCTTTTAAAGGTCTAGGCTAGAAAGATGCAGAATGTGTGTTCAGCAAGGGGTGGTCATACATTGGGGGCAGGTAGTTTTTGGCATGGAGGTGTGTTCAGTATTATAATGAGATTATAGTGAGCAAAGTTGATCCAAAAGACAGGATTTCGCCACAAAAATCTCTGGGGACTTCCTGCATTTCTCACCAATGGTCCCGCTCAGCGCACCTGCCCAAGTGTTCACCTGCCCATCCCTGCAGCCAGCACAGGAGCACCACCACCTCTGTCAGTGCATGTGCAGATGTGAGCTCATGAGCCTGTCAATGCTCCCAGTGCAGGACCTGTGGACCTACACAGATGAAACCATCGTGCTGCGCTGCAATGTGCCTTTCCCCATCCCCACTGGCCTGCCCATCACCTGGATGTTTGCCCCGAATGTGAGTTGCACATGGGCTTGCAGGAGTGCGAGTAGACATTCTGAGGGGGACTGTCACTGGTACAGGGACTGCTGCCACAGCAGCTGTCTGTGCTAGAAGTAGCAGCTGTGTAAGCACACAAAGGATGCTTGCTCATGTGAAGGGTGCACATGAGTAGCAGGCAGATGTGCGGTCACAGATCCATGTGTGCATGCATAGAATAATAAAATCACAGGATGGTTTGGGTTGAAAAGGACCTTAAAGCTCATGCCATTCCAATCCCCCAGAAGGTGTGCAGGGACACCTTCCACTAGACCAGGCTGCTCCAAGCCCCAACCAACCTGGCCTTGGACACTTCCAGGGATCCAGGGACAGCCGCATCTTCCCTGGGCAACCTGTGCCAGGGTGTCATGGGCAAAGTGGAAGCTTCAGACAAAGTTTATGAAAGAAGCCCTGCTGCCGAGTCTGAGGGTCAGAAAGGATTCCTTTGTGTATTTAAACTCTTTCAGAGAGATGGGTTCAGATGAAGGTAAATTCTTCCTTAGCCTCAGAATCTGGCAACAGTTTAAATTCTAGGAATCATTTTGGCCCACAAGTTGTAACAATGGCAAATCGGATATATTTATAAAAATGAATTATTTAATAACAAAAGGAACAGGAAAAATACAACAGATGAAAGATCTTAATTAGAATTACTTACTACACAGTTTAAAACTAAAAGAACTACTAGTAGATTACAGCATAACATAGAACAGTGCACTATATCAAGGTATCTACATTAAAGCTAGCAAAATAAATAGTATTGAATAGGAGCCAAATGTAACTTAGCACTAAAATGACAATAATGTACACAGACTCCTTCACTAAACCCCTGGGGGATTAACTGGGAAATAGGTGTCCCCATTCATGGGAGAAACTCCACACATTTCCAGGAAAATGTATAGAGGCTTTCTATTTTGCAGAAGTCTGCTGTGGCTTTTATAGTTGTAAAGTGACTTACTGTCAGTCAGAAATCCAGCTGATCTTCCACATCTCACTTTGACAGTAAGATGTTTATTGGCAGTTGGGAGATGCCAGACCAGCGTTAACCCCATGGTGCAAAATTAACTCATTACAAGACAGATTGTCCTGTTTGAGTTATCTGACTGGCTAACAAACAACAGATAAGCTCTTGTGGGGGACAGAGATGCTCTGCTACATAGGGCCTCACCCCACTCACAGGGAAGAAGTTCCTTCTGCATGTGCCAGAAGTGACTTTTGTGTACATCCTGGTTGTGCATCCCTGGGTGCACACGCATGTGGAATGGGAGGTGTGTACACCTGCACCAGCAAGGGGTACAAGAAGCATGAAGGGGACATGTCAAGCATGTGCAGGACACAGGTGCCTTGGTATGCACGTGTGCTGTTTCGTGTGCCTGGTGGTCCGGGCAGTGCTGATGCGTCCCCCCACACCCCAGCTGCGCACACAGGACATGGCACTGTTCAAGGAGCTGAAGGGGAATCCAGAGAAGCCCTTCAGCCTGACCATTGAGGAACCCGCTCCAGGAACTGTTGCCTGTCACCTGGGGGAGCTTTCCAAGCCCATTATCCGCAAGTTCTTCTACCTCAACGGTGAGCCCAGACACCTGAGTGCCCTGGGGGCAGGGAGCAGTGCAGAGCAGAGTGGGACCTGGGACACCTGAGTCCACAGGAAGGGGGTGAGCAGGGTACCAGGATGCCTGGTTTCATGGTGGATAGGTGGATTAGAGCATGTGTTCTCTGGTGCCTGACTCCTCTGGGAGTATGTAGGGTGGAGCAGGGACCCCCAGATGCCTGGGTTGCTGGGGACAGTGAGGCCTGTGGCTGGAGCAAGACATGCAGGGATAGCTGGTCCCTGTGTGCAGGGCCCCCTGACCTAAGGGGCCTGGGTCCCCACAGTGTCAGAAGGAAGTGTGGAGGAAGAGAAAGGACTCCAGGCTGTGTTCAGCACTGTGCTGCACTGGCTTGATGACAAGACCCCCCTGCCCCACATACCAGCCATGGGGCTGGCTCTGGCTGTCGGCTCCATGACATTCGTTCTGCTGCTGGTGTGAGTACTCCTGACCTGGTGAACTGTGCTTTAAAAATCCCCATACTTCAAGGGCTCTTCACAGACCAGTACGGGACTCCCAACCCCCTCTGGATTCTCAGTCCCTTGGGATTCCCTGCAAGTACAAGGGGACCCAGGTATCGAAGGGTGGGCCAAAGACTGCCAGGACTCCTAAATTCACAGGACCCTACATATCTCCTGGGACTCCCTTTGTCCTCTGGCCCATTCCAGGATCTCCCCCTAGCACCCAGTAGCACTCCAGGCTGCCTTTATTTGCCCCAGATTCCCTAATTGCCTCTGAAACCCTCCAACTTTCCCCTGTTTTCCCTAGAACCCTCGCTGTCCCTTTGGGGGCACCAGTTACAGTCAGTTACCCCAGTTGCCCCCAGGATCCCGTAGCTTCACTCTTAGGCCCATCAGTTGCTCTGAAGACCCCCCCAGTTGCCCCTTGAGCCCTCCAAATGCCCGATGTGTCCCTGTCCTCCCCACATATACCCTAATGGGAATATAGGGTGTCCTCCCTGCTCCCCCTCTTTCTCCATTCCTCCTTCTGTCTCCCAGGGCCATCTGGCAATGCCTCTGTGTCCACCAGACATCCCACAGATGTGGATATCATGGTACCTCAGATGATTTCAAATCCCTAGATTCACTGTAGGGGACTTAAGCATATGGATCCACCCCAGAGGACCAAAATTTCTGCAATTGCTTTTCTTGTGCTGGATGTTTAAATGGGAATAGTCTGAAAACAGAAATAAAGAGTTCTGAAAACCTGGATTATGCTTGTGATAGAAATACTGGATTCTTGGGCTTGCAGACATTAAAACCGGGTACTGGGCAGCATTTCCTTTCCCTGGGTGGACATTCCAGCTGCAGCTGGGGCTGCAGAGCTGTCAGTGATGGTGATGGTGCAGGGTGGGGGAGAAGGGTAGTAACTCGTGAGACTTACTTTAGAGCTGCCTTAAGTTGGTCAAGAATCAATGAGACTGGTTGAGAAATACAAAGGATGAGTCCCTTGGCTGACCTTGCCCCTGACTTCAGCAAGGGCCAACAATGGAACAATGTCTGGAGCAAAGCTGGCCAAAAATTATGGTATCAAAGTGGGATCTCAGGGCAAAAAGAGGAGAGCAAAGCATCTCTGCTTGCTTAGGATCAGCAGATGGACAGTGTCTGTCCTTCTCCCCTGAAGAGGTGCCTCTGGTTGAGCTTCACACCTCCAGCTGCATTGGAGCAGACCTGGGAATAGTAACTGGGTGAATATATTTATATATATATAGCTAATAGATTCCTGTTATTATCCCTTCTGTCATAACACATATTAACACTCCGTAGTTAGTGCATTTATCACCCACAGTCCTGAATCTGCTTTCTGTGAGGACCACCGGCCAGACCGAGGGTCTTGCAGAGTTTCGCTCTGATTTGGGATTGATAATAGTGTACCCCTGAAAGGTGAAGGATGTGACAAAGGAACGAAGCAAAAGGAGCAAGTTACAGAGACTCAGCAAAAAGAGATTAAGCTAAGCTAGCGACTGGAAGACTTAAGCAAGTAGCAAAAGGGGAAGTTGTGGTGGAAAGCCAGGATGCACCTGTTTGGAAAGCTTAAAGAGCAAAAAAGTGCCTAAATATAGCAGCAACTTGTATGCATGCTTGTGAAGCAGATAGCGCTACCAATGAGAAACTGCATGATTGCTTGTCAGGAAGTAAAAACTGTATAAGAATGGCTTTAGTTCTGTAATAAAGGACACTCTTCACCTTCGCATGATTGATATGTAGTGTTGTGGCATTCTTTGTCCGCCCCGACTACGGCCACAGCTTTCCTGTTTCTTCCCTAAACCACACTATTTGTGAACCTGGATTGTGTAAGGTCTTATTCAACTGGGCCAGACCATGTTGGTAAATTGCACTATGGGGAATCTGTGATCTCACAAGGTCCCACTGAACACAGCCAGACTTATTGTGCCAGATGTTGTATAAGATCTACTTTTGTGCATTGCCTGTCCCTGCCATCCTTTCTGAGTGCCTTACAATCAAACTATTCTACCTTCGCATGTTTCCAAATTCCCTCTGTTCCCTCTGAGTGCTTCTCTAAATCCCCTTACTCATTCTCTTCACTTCCAGCCACTCTCAGACGCACTCCATTCCTATCCAGCTGCTTTCATATTCTCTTCATTCCCCTTGTTGTGCTCTCTTAGAACCCCTCTGTTGTTCTTGCACAAACAGATCATCTCCATTCTCCCCCTTGTACACTCATGTGCCCTCCATTTCCCTCTGTGTGCACCCAGATCTCATCTGTTCCTCTCCTCGAGTACTCAGATCTCCTCTGGTCCTTTCATCATCTCTTTGGTGCTGACTTCTCTCCCCTGGGCAAGCTCACATCCCTGTTTTTCACAACAGGTGCCCTCAGATTCCCTCTGCTGACCTTCATCGATGCCCAGATCTCACCATCCCTTATGCGGGTGCTCAGTTCCTACGGGTTCCACAATGATACCCTTCACTCACCCTCTGTGCACACTCAATCCCTTCCATTTCTCCTCAGTGCATGTTTAGATCCCCTCTCAGATGCTCAGATCCCTGCTGCTGCCCTCCATCCACCTGTTTTCGCTTCATTCCTGGGCAGACACTTGTGTTCTTCTCATTCTGCATGGCCACCCTCCCAAACCCAGTGCCCAGAGGCCAAACTGTTTAATCTGCCTTACAGAAAGCTTTCATCAGGCCCTTCAGCTGCTTCCTTTCAGGTTAGGTCTGTGTCCCACTGGGGGGGTTGAGACTTCTCCTGCTTCCCCCAGACACAGACCCCTCCATCACAACCCTCTGCCTGTGTCATGCACCCCAGAACACACCAGTTGCTTCAAACACTGTCCCACAACAGTTTGCCTCCCTGAGGATCTCGAGGCTGCTCTGCTGCCCCACCCAGAGCCAGGCTGGGCTGGACTGGAGCAGATGAAAAACAAGAGCCCCTTGACCTGGCAGCACCAGCTGCAGTGGTGGGAGGCAGGGGCAGACCTATGTTTGCTCTCCCCCTGGCTGGTGACTGGCATTCAAGTGTTTACTGAGCAGTACTCTTCAAAGTTTGCAAATACACTATTCCCAGGGGAAATTCCATCCAAGTCACTAAGCATTCACAGAAGAGACCATTCCAAAGATTCTTGCTGGCATGAGGATTATTTTCTTTGCAATCCAGAACCACAGGCACCTCCACCTCAGCTGGTGTTTTCTGCAGCACAAAGGAAATCAACCTGATCTCCTCTTCCAGCAGAAAAGGGGCGTAGGACCCACTCATCCCGCCCAGTGCAGGGANCGCCAAGCCACTCTGTGCATACACAAATCCTAAACACCATCAAGAAATCTCCGTCCACTGATTCCGAGAGCGGTCTGAAGAGAACCAGTAGGTAGCGTCCCGTGGGCATCCGGTGCTGTGTGCCTATGTACAGTACCCAGACAGCTCTGGGTAGGGCAGGACCCTGAACAGTCCCTTAGCCCTGGCAGTGCTCCAGGATGGGGGGTGGTGGAGGTGTAACTAGTGCAGGTTTCAGTGCTCTGTGTGTGTGTGTGTGTGTGTGTGCACTGTGCAGGCTGGGAAGGGTGGCTTTGTGTTTGAAGGGGTCGTTTTTCCCCATTCCCTTAGGCACAGGCAGGGGCTAGGTCCTTTTTACCTTCCTCCCAGCATGATCCTGTTGTAGTGGCACAACCCCTTTTTCAGGAGACCCAAAGGAGCCCACTGGTGCCCATATTCAGTCTCTTGGACTGATATCAGCATAGCTCAGTGAGTCTGGGGCCTTTCACTGGGGCTGTCTCCTGCTGGTCTTTCATATGGAAAAAGAACAGAGGGTTGAGGCCAAACCACTCTCACCTCTAGACGTCTCTGGACTGGGAGAGCTGGTTATCCCCCAGGTGCTCTGGCCAGGTGAACCTCCCTCCTGCCCAAGGTCCTGTCCCGATGTCCAGGCTTTTGTTTTATCTCCCTCTGTCCTGCCCCAGGCTGGCCCAGGGACTGCAGCGAGGTTCCAGTTGGCAGCCCCAGTGGTGTCTACATCATCCAGCCCACAGGACTGCACCCCATCATGGTGTACTGCGAGATGAGTGGGGCAGATGGGGGCTGGACCGTCATCCAGAGGAACCGGCAGGACACGGATATCACCTGGGCTGAGTCCTGGAGCACCTACAAGCATGGCTTTGGGAATGTGCACACTGAGTTCTGGCTGGGCACCGAGTACATCCACCACATCACCAGGCAGAAGATCTACCAGGTCAGGTTCGTCATCTGGGATGCTGCAAACAACATGAAGTTTGCTGATTATAACCTGTTCAGCCTGGATAATGAGTCCCAGGGCTACCGGCTGAGGCTGGGAGTGCATTCAGGGACAGCAGAGGATGCCATGGATTCAGATAATCCCAGAAAAGTGCATAACAACATGAAGTTCTCCACAAAGGACCGGGATCAGGACACTTACAGAGGGAACTGTGCCTCCCGCTATGGGGGTGGGTGGTGGTACTCAGCATGTTTCTCTGTGCAGCTGAATGTCAGGGGGAGCCTGACATGGGGCAACCTGTGCCAGGGGAACTGCAGAGCCTCAGCCATCCTCATCAAACCAACTCCATACCCCTAGAACTCCTTCCCCCTTCTGTCCATTTGGGGCACATGGCCAGGCCAGTGCCCTGCTGGTGCCCGTTTGGTGATGGGGTCCTGGGGGTGAACAGGGTTGTTCCTCTATATCTAAAAGAACTGCTTTGTTTTCCTCCTGTCCTGAAAAGTGGCAAAGCTCCCAGCTCTCTCTCTGGTCGTTCACCTGTGGTGGGTTTTGGGGGGGAATCTTAGTAGAACGCATCTTTATAAATGCTGCGGTATCCAACTCTGTGCTCAGAAACCTAAAACCCTCCTGATCATCATGGTCTTATTCTCTTTTTGCTCTGTGGGTACAGGTGTTTTCAGCAGAAAAATATCCATCATTACCAGCTAACTGTCCTAAGCTGTACTGAGCCAGGGCAGGCCATGTCCACAACATATCCTTGCTGCAGCCTGTGTTCATCCTGCAGAATAAAATCACTTTCAGACCTGCATAGGGTCCTTAATTTTTTTGGGAACTCTTTACAAACTCTGTTTCCTGCCAGAAACATGCCTGAGGCTTCTGGTGCAGTAAGAAAAAGTTTTCAAAGGAAAATTTTTTCATATGACTGAAGTGAAGAATTACATACAAAACTTTCACTTAAAGGAGAGGGTTGCATTCCAGCGTAGGGATCTTCCAAAAAAAGGAATCTAGCATCACATGGCCAACAGCAAGCGGAGGGTGCAAGGGAAGCATCGGGTCAGTTCAATCCTGCCAGCCATGACCTGGAAAGTCAGGCCAGTGTCATCCTGCCTCGTTAAACTTGTGAACGCTGTGAGGGAACAGGGAGAGTGGCTAGGCAAGAAAGGAACAACAGTACTGTGAGGCCGCACAGCACCATGTGGTTGGTCTGTCTGGGCCGATGTGAGAGCTGAGACAGCCTGACCTGGCAGACATCCCAGAGTTTCAAGATTCTGCATCAGCTTGTGTCTGTATGGACTTGCTCCAGTGTGGTGATAACTTTGTGCACTGGACAGCTCAGCAGAGGACATGGTACCTGTGATATGGTCTCCCGATGCTGAGCAGAGGGAGGATGTTGGTCTACCTGCTCTGAACAGAGCAGGAGATGTCTCACTGGCTGCACTCATAGACTCACAGAATATTCTGAGTTGGAAGGGACCCACAAGGATCACTGAGTGCAACTATTCTCTTTCTAACAGAGACCAGAAATGCAGCTCAGGGTCACTCAGGGCTGGGTGCTGTTTCCCAGGAGCCTCAAGCCTTTGTCCAGCCTCTCCCCCTCTGTTAGGTTGTGCATCCAAGCTGGAGCACCAATGCCTTTTTTAAACCAGCAGACGTATCTCTTAGTCCAGAAGTGCTACTCTCACGTCAGCCCCAACTGGGAAGCCTTTCTCAACCAGCAGCACCCTCATATCTTCATCTCCCCATGCAACAG
>VYZQ01064573.1:19008-62794 GCA_013400655.1 Mystacornis crossleyi | reverse complement strand
AGGGTCCCATCTTCCCGGGGGGGAGGAGGGGGCCCACGGGGGGGGAACCCCTACATCTCAGTGCTAAACAACGGCCACAACCCCCAGTGTTAGGATTCTACAGAAATACACATATATTTGCATTACGGAAAATATGGAATAAACCAGAAAATATCATTATTACACAGTCTTCTGACCTCCTCATCCCAAAAAGGTTATATAGTCAATTTTTAAAAGTACAGAAGTTAGTAAAAAGGACTGAGAAACCTATGTGATAACTTTTACTGAGGAATAACTGAAGAAACGTAGGATTCTCCAGCCTACAAAAAGGGAAGATTAAATGGTGATGTGACAGTGGTCTGAAACAACTTTATGAGAAACAGCTATCCACCTTCTTAAAACATTTTCCTAAAAAGATTAACAGAAGCAAGTAAAGCTCAAAGATGTCAAGTTCAAAAAACAAACAAACAGAAGATGAGTCTGCAGAAATACATCTTGGATGGTACATTTACCTGGGTTCAAAAAGCAAAGGGTTTTTATCACGGTTAATAATTGCAATAGCAACTATTATAGCTCTGCAAGTCCCTGAGACAGTTTGCTAGAAAGGAATACTGCCCCATCCCGGAGAAGATGATGGCTTAGCTGGATATTTATTCTTACAAATTTCTTAGTCCCTCTTTAGGGACAGGAATGGAAGAAGGGGAACCACACCCAGAATTTCAAATTCATTTGTTCACACCAATTACTACCATTTTCAAGACTTAACTATGCAGTTTGCATTACATCATTATCAATGAGAGACACAAAAAACCACATCTCATTTTCATATATAATTAGCTAGTTCATGTTTCAATGAACAAAAAAGATTTATCCCAATCCAATTTCTAGAAGCATATCAAAAAATGCTAACTGTCATGAAAATTTTGTACACTAAGAATTTCCTTGCATCAGACTCTTGCTCCAGAGTTAAGACAGAGAAATATTATAAATATTAGAGTAAAAAGTCCCAAGAGAAAGTAGAGTACAGGACTCAGGTCAATTACTGTAACTTCTTTTTTAAACTTTAAATACTTACTCTTTTCCCAAATTGTTGATCTGAAGTGTGGAAAACTGTGTGAATATAAACCGAAAATTTAAAGATCATGGGTACTGATCATAATTTTCCTGTCTGAAATCAGCTCCTAGCACATGCATCTTACCCAACTTACTATGGTGAAGCTCCATGAAGACCATTTAATCTAATTAATTGTGCTTATTTGTAAGGACAATTATAAGAACTGATGAATGTTAAGAAACTTCTTAGGCCATACTCACAGTTTTTAAAAAGTCTTTCTTAAGAAACGGAAAATATATATATGTTTTTTTAGAAAGAGACGGTTGCTATCCCTCTACTCCCAGCAGCTGTGATTTGTACTCATTCCAGTTAGCTGATCATATCATCACATAGAAGATACTGTCTTTTTCACTGCTGTATTTAATAGAAATACCTATAAATATCACAAAAAATAGATTACCTCAGTAACGGAAACCAACATTTTCAAACAGCACCTACAATCAGCTAAGACTCTTTTTGACTGATCTTCTCCACTTATTTCAAAACTCAGCAGTAAAAGTTAAGAGAAAGATGTTTCAAAAGGTGAAGATACCACTTACAGCTTGTTTGTTTCAAAGCCATACAGGCTTGACGAGTTCCTGCATTTCAATTCTTTATTATTACCCACTCAGGTGATAATACCTACTGAAAATATGGCATGTTTCAGTGCAAGACAAAAGTTAGTATAAAATATCAATAACAATGAATCAGACCTTTTCCCCTTTACATTAAGCATGTTATCTACAGCTTGATTGTGATTCAACACCAAAATAAATGTCACTTTTTATATTCTGAAGGAACAGGTAGAATGGAACGTGGTTGTTCTTGCAAATATGATCGATGATGATGAAAGTTTTCTAGGAAATTCAGTGATGCTCGATCCTACTCAATTACTGACCTGTCAGTTTTACTTGAATTTCTATCTAAAGGCTTATTCAGAGTACAGCTGAGAAACCTATCGTTTTCTGACTTCATATAAAATGTTTCCAAGCAAACAAATAGGTAATACAAAAAGGCTTTAAACACATAGTCCTTCCTGAAGGAAACTCAAACATCATCTGACGAGGTCCAGCATCATTTAGTTAAACTGCAGAGCTGTTGTAAAGTCTGCAAGCATCTAGTCACACGAGTTGGACAAACGAAGACAACTTCATGAACTTTTCAGCACTTGTTTTATTCATTTTTTTCTGTCAGGTAACTAAAATTCCAGTTAAAAAAGAAAAAGTCAGCGTCTGAGATATTCAACACAGATCAAACCCAACTTTAGCGACATGAGAACTACTATAGATGGCATATTAATCCACCTATCCCATTTGATGGCCTATCTATTCTAAGACACAAACCTGCACTCCTAAGATTGTCAATTTAATACAGTATTAGGTAATACTCCAAAGACATCCAGCCATATCTGAGTTCCAGTCTGACAAATAAATGGATCTCCAAATGCTATCACACTGGAATCTCTTGAATATCATTCCTTACTTCTTTGTAGACCAGCTCATTATTAACAGTGCAAGCGTGATCCCCTCTCAACTTCATTTTCCAACTTTTCCTTAGTTCCTGTATTTCAGCCACACTGCTTTTCTACTTAGCTTCTATCTATACTGCAATTAATTCCAATTGTATCAATGTGCTACAAGTGAGACATATCTTTTTCCTCAGGATAATCATGTTGAACGGCACTTCTTCACCCGTTTTAATGTTCTCCTTGATTTCCTTCCACCTCTCTTATCTAAACACATTGACATCATGGGTCTTTTCCAAACTCCTCTTTAATCAGTGTTTTGAATCAGGCAGCAACATTGTATCAGTGTGATCCCACAGGGCACTACTTAGCTGAGCAAACAGACCTGTTTGAACAGTCCCCTTTCAAGAAATGCTTCCTTCAAACACCTTCAAATCCTTCTAATAATACCTCAAGAACCATGCATTCCTCATTATTTTCACAGAGATGAGAACAACTCATTCAAGTTTACCTCAGCCCTTGGATTTTTTTAAGCCTCTTTCCTCCTTTGCTTGGTGGAGGCATCTTTCACCGCACACTTCATTGAACATTACCATTATTGCTGAGACAAAGAGCAATCAGTGGACTCCAAGCCAACATCATCAGGATGTTTTTACCTCAGATTTATGTCCCATATGCTGGCAAGTTATCAAGATCTATTCTCATAAATGGACTCTATTTTTATTAAAGGTTCACAATATTAGAGGTCTTGGATTCTTAGCTCAATCTCTCATCTCTCATTTTTTCTCCTCTTTCCGACCTTCTGACTCCTAGGGTTAGTCTTCTAACCCTTTCTGCAGTCAGCTCTTTCTCTTCTGAATTTCCACCATCCATTTCCCTTATGCAGTTAGTTTCCTACATTGCTTCTCCATATCTTCTTCCTCGGTGTTGTGCTCACCCATGTTTCAAATGTCAGCAACTGGCTCTTTCATTGCTAAGTCAATTCTGTCACCATGAAGACAGGAAGTAAACGGTTTCCCTGAATTACCCTGCACAAGCTGAGATTTTTCTTCTTGACTTCGTTCGGTACACACCTGCTTTTTCACCCCTCTTGTGTCACACCTGTGAATTGTCCCCACTCTCCTTCAGCAGCACAATACCTGGAACCTCCTCCATTAGTTCCAAAGAGTGAGGGTGTATGTAGGAATACCTTTCCCCCTGCTTTTCCACACTATAACACACATTCTGTTTCAGTGCCATGCCTCAGTGCACTAATCACCTTGATGACTATTGAACTCTTATCTCCTTATTCCCACTGTTTACAAAACAAAAGCAACGTTTCTGACAACCGTGATCTTCCTCTTTGCTTGCCTTTGTGTCTGGCTGGTTTTTTTGCTTTAAGAAAATCCAAAACAAAAAACCCAAAACCAAACCACAAACAAACCAACACAAAATTTTCTGCCTAGGTCATCTTTCTTCCTTCCTAGAGAAGTGCATCTCTTGTGGTCTATGGTAGGCAGCATTCCCCTCTGGCCAAGTTGCATAAAGCAGCACTGTAGTTTAAATTCAGATTTCTTTCCAGAAATTGATTCCTAAAGGCATGAATAACATAAATATTACAGCTAAGCCTGAGACACGACAGTCAAACAGCCTACTACTAAATCTACTAGTCCTTTAAGAACAACAATCATGTTTAAAAATTATTACAGTGTTTCCCTTTTCTTAGAACAGATCTGGCCTAGCACACTGTCCTTTACTTTGACTGCAGTGTTTGAACAGGGCAAGGAACAGATAAAAATAGTAAAATATGGGATTGCTCAATTGGAAATTTTAATATATTTACATACGTCTGTATAATTCAGGTTGATTTATCCAGATCATCAGCGGGTGGTTGTATTAAACTGTGCGTAAAACTCGTCTGTTGGAATATTTGAATACTCTTCTTCTTTAAGATAAATATTCCTAGAAATAAATAAGAATTTTTAAAAAGCCATTAGTAGATGTTTTCTTGCTATTATACAGAAGCCTGAGAAACCTAAAGAAGATGTAATGCATTAACACCCCTAAATATTCATAAATTATTAGAAATGCAATGTAATATAACTAAAACTTGTTCTGCAAAATATATGCCACATCTCAATATAGCAAACTTAGGTTTCGTCTTCCTGAAATATCCCTCCAAAAATCTCACAGAAAAAAAACCTGAATTAACAGAATTCCAAACTTCTGTTTTCATAATAAGAAGGCATCATGTATTGGAAATTCATTTGCAAAAGGTATGTATGAACCTGAGACTGGCTCAGTTGGTCAGAGCATGGTGCTAATAATGCCAAGGTCATGGGCCCATATCCCCATATGGGCCATTCACAAGAGTTGGACTTGATGACCCTTCTAGGTCCCTTCCAACTCTGAGTATACTGTGATTCTGTATTTATGCCCCCTCCATCCCCCCCAAAAAAGAAAAGAAACTGGAAAAATAGAACACTAAATCATTACATTTGTTTTTCTTTTCCTGCTCGTATTATCTTCCTCCTTTCCCATAAGAGCAGACACAAGAGCTGCCCACCAAGACATATCCATGTGGTTAGTTACAGAATCATCTAGTTCTGTCATACATAATGGAAATACTGTTTGTATTGCTAGCTTAACCCTGAGCTATCAGAAACTGGCAGTTCTACTGGTAATTTATCCTTTTTTGTTTCAGAAAACTAAGCTAAATTAAAGAAATATGTACCCGATTATCACCTGATATACAATATCAATATTATCACCTGATAATACTATTTTCTGTATAGCTAATTATACTATATTTTGCCATCTATATAAATAGCCTGTTGTCAGTGGAACGCTTTTAAGAATTCCAGATCCTAATTCGTTTATGTCAGTCAGTAACACTAAAAACCTATTCTCTGAAGATTGATTAAATACTGAAAAACACATTTCAGACGAATTGCTGATTTTTTTAAAAGCATGAATTTGTAAAAAGTGTTTTTAAAAAGTTAAAACAGAACAAGTAAAAAAGCTCTTTGAAAGCCAAGCTATTGTGTTAATGGTCAAGAGTTGTTTTTATTTGAAGAATGCAATTTTGGTACTTACTTTGCTTTCTGCTCCTGAGAGAGCTCTGCATTCACGAAATCTAAATCTCGGCGTTGTACCCGATTCTGCCGCTGCTGCTGCCGCTCCCAAAGCAACTGAGCTCTCGCAGTCTGTAGACGTTGCCTGTCCCATTCAGCATCTCTCTGGCGTTCCTGCTCTCTTTCTCTCTACAGGAATGAAAAAAGTGCTTCATTTTCTCTTTCAAAGATGAAACTGTATATTTAAAGTCTCACGGGTAAGTTCATCCAAACAAACTTGCTTGCCTTTATTGAACACTAGGGGTAGCATTTGAAATGGGGAGAAGGCAGCAAGGACTTCCAAGCCAGGTAGAAGCAAAATACGGCCAATGAAAGAGCTATTCTTTTCTCTCTGCAAAAACCCAGAGAAGCAAGATAGATTTTTTTTTTTAAATTCTTTTTAGCAAGAGTTGAAAGTTCTTGAGGCAAGAAGTGCACAGACATCAGTATGGCTTATAATATGGCTAACTTGCTATAACAGCTGAGCCACAAACACCACGTGAGTGGACTGAAACTGGTTTTTGCCTCACTTCTTGTCTGACACCCCACTGAACTGAATCAAAAAATCAGGCCTGCAAAAAACTTACTTTCTTGGTTATACTCATTTTCAGTCAGCTTAATGACTTTAATGGGTTCACTTCAGAACAATAGGAGAGGCAGGAAAATGACAATTCTACCTTCAGCTTTAGTAATAGTCATATTATAGCCTACAGTATTGTAAGGACTAAAAGATAAAATCAAACACAATTCCTTAGCTGTCATAAATGTAGCCTCTTCCCTGAGGGAGGCAAGTCACTTCCTGCTTCACAATATCTAGGCCTGGACACTCTTGACTTCATAGGAGACTATATGTCTTCATTTTGACTGCCTGCTTCTGTACACCCCTAGAGCAGCAACTATCACCATTGTAATTCTGTTCTACAGCACAGCTTATAGTTGTGTGGGACAGTAGAAATGAAAATCCATCACATTTTCACATTCATGAACTTTTAGGCCTAAGAAATATGCATGAGCAAGGTCACTGGACCTGCTCTGTTGGGCTTGCTCGGGTACCCTTGAGCATGAGAACACTGCTTTGGCCTCCCCTGCTTTCACCTTCAGCTCCCAGATCTTCTTCCCCTATGGAGCAGCCCTGTCTTGGGCTGGACAGGAATTTGCTGCTCAGCTGGACCATCATGGACCATGCCCTAAGATCCCTTTGGCCCTGGGCTTCTCAGCAACCTTCCTCCCAGTCCAACTCCAGGGCTCCAGCCTACTCCATGACATCTCCCAGGTGCTCAGAGGCACTGTGTTCAGTTAGATTGATTAAAGTTTGGATAAAATGCAGATCAGTGGAAAACACAGTCTCATAATGGCATGTCCAGGGCAAACAATGGTATTTTTCTTCTACAAACATTGTCTTTAGTATTATTACAACCAAGAAAACAGACAATGCATGAAAATGCATAAAAATGCATGTGAGCTTAAATACCAGTTTCTCCAGAGCTTGTTCCTTTTGAAATTGACGAATTGCCATCAGCTGCTCCTGATTCATTCCCTTCCATCGATCCACAAGCACATGATGTTTACCCAAGGGACCGATTGCTTGGTCAGGGTTTTCAGAAAGTAAGTCTCCTTGAAGGAGGAAGGTAATCTCATCCATGTCATCTTTTATTTTTTGAGCCTTCTCCAATTCATTTTTATGATCTAGTTCAGCAACCTATTCTCAGTGGAAAGAGAGAAGTGATGTTTTTTCCAAGAGAAAATATGAACTAAGGAGTGAAAAAATGTTAACACATCGTAACAGATCTCTTTCCAACCTGCATACAGTTGTCAAAAGCATCACATACAAATACTGTGATCATTGTCTTATTGGCCAAGATAAAAAGTCTAATATCAAAGAGTTCTTTAATGCTGTCATATCACATAAAGCAAGTAAACTGGGGAAAAAATAACTTTGTTTTATAAGAAAATGCAGAATTAAATAAAAAACAATTCCACATTTATCTCCAAGTAAATAACCAGTAGATATTTGGCAGACACAATATGGAAGAAATTTACAATAAAAATTTACAATCTCGAATCATTAGCCTTGATTTATATATTAAATACTGAATCTAGATGAAGAGCATGGATAAGCACTCAAAACAAACAGGCCGGAGATGTCCAATTAAAGTCTGAACATGCAGCCTTGATTCTGTTTGCTGATACAAAATGCAAATTTGAATCATGTTATGTGGATGTATCTGCAATACTGGAAATCACAGTATGCATCTTCTATGGAAATCACTGTTCCTAATGTTCTCTACAAGGTGCAGTCTCCTATTCAAAGGAAATTTTCCTTTTACAATACTCCAGAAACAAAATACAATGATTTTACTGTAACATAATTACATAATTCCAAAGAAGAATTAGACTAAGTAAACTAATTTGAAGTAGAATGATAATGCTATGCATCATTCATTTCTAATACTATTTCATTCTTCTGTAATGCATAAACTGAACTATCTGGAACAATGCCTGGTTCCAGCTTCCATCTGGACAGAGGACAGGCTGCCAGACCTGTCTCTCTTTACACATCTGTCTTGACTGCAACAGATCAGTGGGTAATTCTGTCTCCACTTTGACCAAGATGTGCTGTTAATAAAAACACTGCCTTGAGAATATTCACTGATGTAGAACAGCTCAGTACTTTTCTTGCTGATCAGTAGTTCACTGGTTGGCACATACATATTGGTAAAAGCAGATGAGGACAAATGAAAATTGAAGGGTTTTCCATTAAGAAAGTCAGAGCAGGTGAAGTCTTCTGTGCCATATAAGGTAAAGTAGAACATGAGTAGGCAGAGTAACTAGAAGATATAGACAACTGAGAATGACATGACTACAGACATATGTGAGAACTTGTTCCTCTGCACGTGTTAAGGAAAAGAATCCTAACTGAGCAAGTAGGGTGATCTATGCCACCAGAGGAGACTGCTAAACTGGGATTATCTCTACATTTGTAGCTATAGATTTTGAGTTTGGGTAACAGTGGTCGTCCCAAACATCAGGCTAAGAGATTGCCAGAGAGTGACTTCTGTTTGCTCCAAGCAAACGTGCAAAACCACCTGTCAGTGATGGGGCAGAAAAAACAACAACTAATACTAAGTACCATATCCTAGATTCTAGATTAATAAATTCCTTGGCTGAAAACAGCCTTGGGGTTTCCATTAAAATAACAGAAGTACTTGATGTGCACAGAAAGTAATAAAAGAAAAATTAATTTTTTTTTAATTATACATTAGCTAAGCCACAATTCAACTTATACAATGCCCAAAACCTCATATTTAGAAACATNTTATTTTAATTTTCCTATTAAATTATAATTCTGACCTGCAATTTCCCACTAGTTTGTTTTCAAACTAGTACAGTCTACCACCCAACAGGAACATCAACTATAAAGCAAAACAAGAAATGCCTACCTTTATACAAATGGAAAACCTCAAGCAAATCAAATATCATGTGACAAGCATCAACTTCAGATCTAGGAATCATTATCATCATAACATGGAATAATACAGTAGGAATTAAAGGCCACTTTACCAGAAGGTAAAAGAAATTTTTTTTAATTCAAAATGTATTTCCCTGAATGCTTTTTTCCTCAAGAAGAGTCAGTAAGAACTTGAAAGGAACTATGACATTACAACTTTTAAGATCCAAATCCCCGAAGATATTCAATCATCCAATATTTTTGGAACAGCGAACCAGAACATCTAGGTGATACAGAGGGGTTTAGGATTTAAGGGTTAATTGCTTATTGTGTCATTACTGGTATTGCTAAATTTTGCAGCTGCTTGTTAGACAATGTATATTGCTTGCTCGATACTTATGATGCTTGCCAAGTAGAAGGGGTAGGATGTAGGGCCATTGATAAGGGGTAGAGACCGTGACCACAGGTCCTGGTTCTGGATCCTGGAACAAGCTAGAACCAGCCCTGGAGTTTGGACTCGGACCAGGAGAGCATGCACAAGGAAGCAGGGTAAAAAGTTGAAGGCTGAGGAAGACTTTTACTTCATCCCAGAGACCCTGGCGCATGACCACCAGGTGGCAGTGCGCAGGCACATTAAAATGTTAATAATTTTTGAGCTAATTATAATATAATGTGGGGACAGATAATGAATATGTATAAGCATATTGTATAATTTAATGCATATGTAACTTGTAACCAGATATATTTCAAGCCGAGTGCTATTGAGGTTGTGCACGCTTTTTAAGGAATGATCCCCCACGCACCTTGGCCGATTAAACATATCTACTTTACAGCTTTAATTAGTTGTGGAGTCTGAATTCCATGCATCGTGAGTATATACTTTTATTTTAGTAATACTATGAATCAAGCAATTATTTGTAGTTTGGAAAATGGTCGAGAGTAAATCACATTTAACAGAAAATAATTTTGAATGCATCTCACATAATTGCTGACCTTGAAGCTTAAAATGTGTAATTATTATTTAGATCACTTTCTTAATGTGACTCCACTGTGATCTAGCAACAGATCAAAACATGGCACTTCAACACTGTAACTCAGACTTCTCCTTAAGAGTGAGAGCATAAAATTTCTAAGCTGCCTGACAATCTTACTGGAGGAAACTCCCAGCCCTATGCACAGCCATGCATGTCATACTACTATGCCATGATTAATGACAAGAAAGATTTTAAACTCTGAAAACACATCAGATTTACCCTGTCCAGTCAAAGTCCTGCTGGCTTCACTGCTTCTGATGCAGGCCAGGTGCCATTGGCTTCTTGTCTACATTGGCACAGCTGGCTCATGTTCAGCCACTGTCACCAGCATCCCAGGGCTTTTACTGACAGGTACTTCCCAGCTACTGTTCCCATCTTAGAGCTGTAGGGGGTTGTTGTGACCCAAGTGCAAAATCTGGAACTTTGCCTTTTTGAAACTCAGACCACTGGCCTGGGCCCATCAATCCAGCCTGTCCAGATCCCTCTGCAGAGCCTTCCTACCCTCTAGAAGACTTGGTCCCATCTACTGATGTAGAGACTGAAGGTGCCCTCAATCCCCTTGTCCAGGTCATTGATGAAGATGTTAAAAAACTGACCCCAGTTCCAAGCCTTGGGAACACCACTGGTGCCTGGCCCCAGCTGGATGTAACTCCATTCCCCACCACTCTCTGGGCCCAGATGTCCAGCCAGTCTTTTACCCACTGAACAGCGAGTGCCCCTGTCCAAGCCATGAGGAAGATGCTGTGGGAAACAATGTCAAAGGCTTTACTAAAGTCCAGGCAGACACATCCACACCCTTCCCCCTCATCCACTGAGGGGGTCACTCTGTCCTAGAAGATCAGGTGGGTCAAGCAGGACCTGCCTGTCATAAACCCTGGCTGGCTGGGCTGATGCCCTGGTTGTCCTGCTTGGTGCATGATGGCAGTCAAGAGGATCTGCTCCATGACCTTTCCCAGCATGGGCTCAGGCTGACAGGCCTGCAGTTCCCTGGATCCTCCTTCCAGTCCTTCTCACAGAGGAGTGTCACACTGGCCAACTTCCCTTCACCTGGGACCTCCCCGGTGAGCCAGCACTGCTGGGAAATGATGGAAAGTGGCTCCATGAACACTGCCACCAGCTCCCTCAGTACCTTTGGGTGGATCCCATCTGGCCCCATAGACTTTTGTGGGTCTAAATTGCACAGAAGTTCACTAACCATTCCCTCCTGGATTATGGGAGCTTTATTCTGATCCCTGACCCTGCCTTCCAACTCAGGGGGCTGAAGACTGAAGCAGAGAAGATATTAGGTACTTCAGTCTTGTCCTTATGCTCTGTCACTATCTTTCCCCCCAAACAAAGGATAAGAAATTCTCCTTGCCCTCCTTTTGCTGCTGATGTATTTGTAGAAACATTTTTCATTGTCTTTGACAGCAGTAGCTGGATTAAGTTCTAGCTGGGCTTTGGCCCTTCTAATTTTCTCCCTGCATGACCTCACAACGTTCTTGCAGTCTTCCTGAGTCTGTCCCTTCTTCCAAAGGTGATAAACCCTCTTTTTCTCCCTGAGTTCCAGCCAAAGCCACCTGTTCCACCAGGCTAGTCTTCACCACTGGCTTGGCTTTCAGCTCATGGGGACAGCCTGCTCCTGTACTTTTATGATTTTGATTTTCAATTAACTTGGGCTGTCTATAAACAAAACTATATGACAAATGCCCCCCGAAAGGCTCAAGCAACATTTAAGGACTTACATGCTTATACAGCTAAGCAAAAAAGTACCATACTTAACGTAGGTAATTCTAATGTGGTTTACTTTAATGTGACTAAATACATTTAAAGCTAAGTCACAACAAATACAGTTTAACAAAGCTAATAGCACCCAAATAGCCCTTTGAGCTGTATGTAGAAGCTGAAGAGAAAAAACCCCTCTGCAGTAAGATGAAGAACTAGAGCATGACAGATAATAGTACTAAAACAGGTTCCAAAGCAAGGTCAGTAAGCAACCAAGAGACATTGTACACAAATGCCCATGAAGTACCCAAAGTGCCAAAACCAGTGGTTGTGGAGACTTAAATGTAAACAATAAGGACAAAAAGCTACTGTTAGCAATGTTTCCACACAAGTGCAAAGAAAAGCAGACAGGCACAGTAAGAGTATGGGAGGACTGATAAAAACCAGAAAGAAGCATGGGAGGCCTTTGCTGTATCCCAGTTTACTGGATCAAAGCCCCTGAGTGACTGGGGAGCTGTTTCTGCCCACCAGTCAGCAAGCTGAGAACCAGGAGGGACAAATCTGGCAGAGGATAACTAGAGAAAGGACATTTAGATCCTTGAATCCTTTGTTCACTTGTTAAAGTCAATAAAATTCATCTTGTTCCAAGCTGAAACAACCTTGTAAGTCAGCTGCTAAGAAACCCCTGTGAAAACATCCCCACTCATTCTGATTTTGTGCATCTTACTTTCCTCTCTGTCTCCACATTTTCTAAAAGACAAACAAACCAATATTGATTTACCTGGATTCTATTGAAATCTTTAGTAGCTGTACAAACAACACGCCTGCTTTCCTCCTCTTTTCTTTGTTCCTCCATAATCTTTCGGTCAAGTTCAATCCTAAACTTGTCATAAAGATCATCTAAATTAGATTCAAATGAAATTTAGTCAATATTCATGGACATGATGTGCAATATGAGTTAACCAGAGGAAGAGGCAGGGGGCAGCTATAGATACAGTAGGCTGAATAACTATTTCCAAATCCTACCATCAAAGCTTTCCATCTTGAGATTTCAGGTGACCAATGAATCAGTTTAATATGTCACCTATCTTGTCTAAACAGTTAAGTGTTAAAACGAAAAAGTATGTTAAGTACGGCAGAAAAGAATGTTTCAAGACAAGCTGGGAAATAAAAATCAGTATTATTTTTTCTGTTCTAGGACAGTACAGATTGGACAGTTTGGTCTGATGAAGTAAGGCATAAACCAGAAATGAACACTGGGTGATATTATAATCATCACATGTAAATAGAGATTTCCTAAGAAAAACAGTGGATATATTAGAGCTTATGAAGTAAAAACTGCTCTAGTAACTTTAGAAGTTAAATATATAATAGGGTATACCATATTATCATCAGATACATCACAACTTCAGAAAAAGAAGATTAAAACTACATAATCTTGTTTGTTACCTGCCAATTTTTGGTCAGCTAATGCATTTTTCCAGTCTTTCTGTTGCTGAAGAGACCACTCCCTTAACTGCTCCTTTTGAAACTTCATCCTCTGATCATAGTTTAAGTCTTCACCCATAAACTTCTGCATGCCAGATATAGTACACCGCGGATCACTGTCTGAAATTCGAGCAGGTCTGTCTTTTTTTAGGGCTTGTGGATCATTCAGGTCAAATTCACGTCTTGTTTCTGGCTTCTGAAAATTCTTGTGAAATTCAGTGAGAGCCCTGTTCATGTCTTTGATTTCATTTTTCTGTCGTTCTTCTAGCAGACACATGAGCTTGTCATTTTTCTTCATATCATGAGCTAGACAAAAATGAACACAATGAAACCTCAACTCTTAGAGGTGCGCAAGTCACTGGAGTGCACACGTAAGATGAAAATAAAATTTTCAAGATGAATAAACAGAATTTAAGTCTTCAAACTGTTATGCCTTAGGAGAGTGATCTGTAAGTACCAGCCCAGCAAACAGTCTAATGTTAGTAATATTTACTTATGAAATATTTTCAGCTTTTTAAATATAAATTATTTTATTAATGTTACAACAAAATATATGCGTGTGAAAGAAATACAATAAAAAGTACTAGAACTATGAGTTTCATTTGGTGAAAACCTGCAGGAACACAAGAAATGTACTGCAAACCAGTTGTTCCCATTTACTCTTAGTTACAGCTACAGCTGAAATACATTTTTGCTTGTCAGGACGCAAACCAATATTGGGCTCCAACTGAAAGGAATATAGGTAGCTCCTCCACAGTTCCAATGACTTTTCTACCCATAACACTAAAATCATTGGCTGGCATTAAGTTTTGAACAGCTTAAAAGCTCCTGCCCATTTAATTGAAACTAAATCACTACAGCATTTTTAAGAAAAACAAACAACAAAACCCCCACCCAACTAGCCATTTTAGTTTGCCAGGCTCCACATTGCTGCTGGTAGCTTCTCAAGAGTCAGACCCTGGTAGGTGTATTTTCCAGCCAGGAAGATCACAAGCAGCTGTAGTAGAAGCACAGCTTGGAAGTTGGCAGCTCCATTTTAGCTCCTCTTGAGGCACACAGAGAGCTCAGGCTGTGGGACCTTTTCACCTGATAGCACAGGAAACCATGCCAAGCACAGAACACCACAAAGGGACTGAGGTCAGGGCACAGCACAAAATATTGGTGTGGCTGCATGTTCCGACAGCAATGGCTCCTCTTATCACCTTATTGTACATGACTCATGCTTCCAGCAATAATAAATCTAAAGAGGATTCCACAGAATCTATATATTCTATGAAAGAATGGCCAGACAGAACATGAGCTCACTCTACAAGAAAGCAACCAAAACAGATTAGCCCCTACTATACTGAAAAGGACAGTGGTAAGTAATTAATTCTTTTTTAAATCCTCTTGCATATTCAGGTTTTTAAATGACGCTATTTGTCAACAGCATTTAAAAGAAAACACTGAAAATTCTAGCCTATTAGGCAATATATCCCAGTTTAATCACATCAATATAAATCTTAAGATAGCAAGGAAAATACATACTGTGCCACTGTAGGTGTATGAACATAAATAGGACATAAACTGGATGACTGAATTTAGAGAATACATGAAAGGATAAAAAGAAAGCAGGAAACAGATTAAAACATTTAACTATTCACAGAAATATCACAGTATCTATGAATATACCAAATTTTTCATGTTGTGCTTTTTCAGCTGCTTCTTGAATTTTCTTCTCCTTGACCTGCGCATCCAATGCATCTTTATCAATCTATTGAAATGGAAAAAAAAGCAGTTCTTTAAGAGATACTGTGTTTGAACAATAAAACTGGGATTGGCAAGCTACTCTGACTCAAAGCCGTACAAGATAGCTATAACCCCATTAGCAACAGACTATACACACGTTACTAATGTAGGTTAAGAGAAAATCCAGAAACAGAAATATTCTTGTTTGTTTGCTTTGTTTTAATAATGATAGGTATGCTCTTGCACCTGATCAGATGAAAACACCACATTTACATGATACATAGAGCTATAAATATTTTCAGTTGCATTACAAAGAATATGTTTTCCCCATTACAGCTGGCAATTTTATTTTATTGTTCTGCTTTCATTTATAAAGCAGGAAAATAATTTAACAGTCAAGATGACAGGAAGTTGTAATAGGTCATATTTGAAGAAAATACAGAAGGTTCACTAGAAGAATGGAATGGAAACCTTTCCCGTCTTATCAGAGAGATTCACATGGTTGCCAAAATGCACTACAGGGTACATGATCTGTGATGAGCTGACAGATGGTACAGAACATCCACATCCATGGGGAGTGGGACCTGAGCAAAGGATAATATAGGCCACATAATCAAATGGGAGCAGACACCTCCATTTTAGGCATAAGAATGTGGCTCCACATTTGTTGGCAGATGGTGGCAAATGAATAGGCAGAAACATGGATTTTACTTTTTTTTTTTTTACTGTCAAGTCATTTAATGTTTTTTAAAAATTTGTGAAACATATAATGACAAATCTTCAAGAACCTGGTAAACAATTTTGATAGTCTTTGTCCAAAAACTTTTCAGATAACAGAAACGGAAACAGATCATGCCTGAAAATACACATGGTTAGTATTGTAAAGGACACCTCACAATAGCAATCAGGCAAAGAGGTAAGTTTGTAAGCAAGGATGAAACCATCAAGAATTCTATCCTCCAAAAACAATGGTGTTGTGGACACTAAATATCAATTCTTTCAGAGGTATCATTGGGGAAGCCAATCTGTCAACACAGCTACAGGAAATACTGTTAAGAGAAATTCAATACAAGTTCTTAGTATTCTTGCAATAATAGAGGTAGGTCACTGTATCGACTTGTGTTACATTATTGGTCTTCTCCTCTTCAAAACGCTTTCACTTGACACAAAAACAGCCCTAAAACAGACATTTCCAGTCATATAAAACTATAGGTTTCACTTTTAAGTGTTTCAATAAGAAATCTACAGTTTGAAGCAGCTAATTTCTAAACTAGTTCTATTAAATTCAAAGTAATTGTTCATTTGGATTACTCATCGGAACTCTTCAGAAAATTCAGTGATTTACTGAGGATAAATTCTTCAATCCGTAAGTGAAGAGGGCAGTATCTTATGTTTCCATTACTCAGATGATAAAACAGATACAGAAGTCAAAGTAATAATAAAACTAGTAATAATCAAGGAAAAAAAAATAAAATCTGGGTTCCCATTCTGCTTTCCAGTATATTACCTCCATGTTTTAGACTATTCAAACCCTGCTTCAGGATTTCTAAGTTTCTTGCTTTAGGTTTCTAAGTCAAATATTACCTTGATTTTTTAATTTTCTCAGAGACTGGCACTCAGGTAAACTGGTCAGAGAACAGAAGCAAAGAATCTTAAAACCACACAGAAATACTGATATAGAGTATCTCTGCATGGATTTCATGGCTCTTTATGGTTCAGACCTGGCCTAACCTCAAAGTGTAAGAACAGCCCCTTCTGTCAGCATCATTGTTCAGGTACATTGAATGATGTTAAATCAAAATATACTGTTAATCAAAATTCCCACAAAGAGCTCTCCTTCATTTCATTGTCTAATGTTAACAGATCTATCAAAACCTGCCTAAGTCAGTTCTACAAAACAAGTCAGTTCTACAAAAGTATTTGGGTAAAACCTTTGGATGGTGTACTCGGTACGGCTCAGTAAAACACACCAGGATATGTTAGTTGTCAGCTATTTAATTAAATGAGAATTTATGGTTTGCACTTCATTTTTAAGGCTCTAGAAAAGCCAGCTTATAGAGAAAGTATGTGTTTCTGATGAGAAAATTTCAAGTATCTTAACCCATCCCACAACTGCTAAAAAATGTTATTAGCTCCTTCCACTTAAGTATTTTCTTGGTTATTGTGTATGTTGGGATGCTGTACCAGGTGGACACACTTGTCATGTTCATTAAGTGGGAACTGCTAATTGCTCTGCAGCTACAATGACTCTTGCATAAGAGTGACAAGAATAACTTCAAGGCTCTGTCAGAGATAAGGTGAAGGTATTTTTCCACTGACTTGAGACATGTCTCTGTACCTGAGAAAAGAGGATCCAATTGACATCTGTTGCAATACTAGCAGTTCAGTGAAATCACCTCACAGCACTCTTCCCTCCCTGCATGCTCACATAATCTTAATGTGGGCCTTTGGACATATCACAGGGAGATTCAATATACTACTGCATCCAAAGTCAAATAGGTATAGAGCACATCATTCTCTCATATTCAGGATGCAAACTGCAAAGCAAACTCTGGAGAAAATCCACCAGCCTAAAGGATGTTCACATTTACATATCCATGCCAAGAAAAATCAGACACAACAAGTAATTACAGATACATAAACACGGATGGATCTGTCCTATTTTGTCTGATGCAAAACACTGACTAATTGCAGGACTTTTTCAGCAGTAAATCTCGCACAGCATCAATTCTAGTGAGATCCAAGCAGGCAAGGGCAGTATCACAGAGCAGAGAGGTAAAAAATAATAACTTGTTTCAGCCACATTGCATGAGCTGACTCTGGAAGCTCTTGGATTCCCTCAAAGTAAAGCAAACCACATTAACTCCTACAAAGAAATGCAACACAGGGCTTGATCTCTCTGTGCTGTTAGGGGGCAGTGCCCTTGAACCCAGAGGAGCAGGGCACAAGTACATACAAGAAGCAATGGTCATAAAGTAAAACACAAGAAGTTTTGCCTCAACAGGAGGAAGAACTTCTTTCCATTGAAGGTGGCAGAGCACTGAACAGCTGCCCAGGGAGGCCACGGAGTCTTCCCCCCTTAAGATATTCCAAAGCCACCTGGACGTCCTCCTGTGTCACCTGCTCTGGGTGACCCTATCTTGCCGGAGTGTTGGAGTGGATTATCTTCAGAGGTCCCTTCCAACCTAAATATTCCGTGATTTCTTTTAGCAGTGACTTTAAACGCGACTCTAAAAGTTGCATCTGGGCCCTACTCCCCGCTTGCTCCCCCTCACACACACGCCTGAGGAGGGGTCACTGGGGTACCGTTCCTGGCCCGCCCGGACCGGCTCCGCCGCCCCTTCCCTCCCTGCCCCAACGTGGGGGTCGCCCCGGCATTAAGCCGTTCTCCTCAGAATTCCTGGGAGCGGCAGGGGGACACGGCGCCTTCCCTCCCTTCCTGCCCGCCCTCACCCCTATAGTGCGGAGCCGTGCGTTGAAGATGCGGCCCCGCCGCAGCAGCTCCTGCCGCCGCCGGCGCTCCAGGGCGGCGGCCTCCTCCAGGTCCCGCTGCGGCCCCAGCCTGCTCATGGCGCCGGGAGGGAACAGCGGGACGGCGGGGCTGGAGTGAGAGCGGTGGCCAGGAGCCGCGGCGTCCAGCCGGGAAACAACGCGGCCCGTCGCGATGGGAACGGGACCGGCGCCCCCCGCGCGGCACCGCGGGGCGGGGCCGCTGCACGTGGCGCGTGGGCTGTGAGGGTGAGGCGGGGCCGCCCGTCCCTTTGAGGCGATAAACTTGTGGAATAGTGGCATTGGTTGGGGGTGTTTCTCTGCCGACAGACCAACTGGTGAAATATTCTCGTCGACTCTTTGTGGGGTTGAGGCGGGGAGCTCAGGAGCTCCTGCCCCCGGCTCCCCGTGGGGATGGGTTACCTGAAGCTGCTGGTGGTGAAGGACTTCAAGTCGTGGAGGGGGCAGCAGGTTATTGGCCCCTTCATGAGGTTCAACTGCATCATCGGGCCCAATGGATCAGGTAGTGTGTGTGGGTAGGGAGCAGCTGCTCCGTGAGCTGTTAGCATTCAGGGCTCAGGTTGGTGGGATTTAGCCTCACGGACCTGCTGAAAATCTCATGTGCCCTGAAGGGGTGGCAGCACAAATGAAGCTTTGGAGGCACCTGCTTTGTAACTCTGAGCTGAAAGTGTAGGTTCTTCCAGCATGGAAGGGCAGGAGCAGGCCGGGGGGAGAGGGCGTTGATGGAATTTTAATTTCGAGTTGACTTGGTGCTTTCCAGCTTAAGCAGAAAGCCTGGTGTGCAAACAGCACACCTTGTCTTGGCCACCCCAGCTTACAAAGGTCACATAAAGATGGTTTTATTTTAATACTCTATGCTGAAACCTGCTTATTAATGGGAGTCTGTGGGTTTTACCACGCTTCCTCCGGGAAGGGGAGAGCGGCTCTGCAAGATGGCGACTGTCATGAAGTCGGGCTCAGGCGAGCAGGGGTTTGTACGTGCTGCGCCACGTTGTGATCCCAAGGTGCTGGAACTTCCTAAAGTTTGATCTCTGCTTCAGAAAGCTCCATTCAACAAAGGGGATTTTATCTTCTGTTTGTCAAAGTGATAGGAAGTGAGGGCTGTCTTAACAGAGCAACAAGGATGGATTTAACATATCACTTAAGTTTCCCCAGTCTGTTAATGATTTAATTTATAATTCAGATTTTTAGAACCTGTAGTTTCCTCACTTATCCGATCGAAATAACATCTATGAATGTAAGTTGAATGTATTAGCATTGTTGTCACGTTCTTTATCATCCTATTCTCACTGTTCTGTATTGTAAAGTCTCAGAATTACGATACTTTCTCCAGGTGCTGTTTCAGTTAAATCTGAGTACATTTTATAGATGAATCCAGGGAGAAAAAGGTGTGAATATTATGTAATCCCTGAATTGATTATTTTTATTTCTCTGTTTTACTCCTAGTGTTTTTCCTTTTCTGATACTTTTGAGAATAAATCAAAATATTGTCGAAGTAGCAAGGTTGAAGGCTGAAAATAATTAAGCTGTCAGCAGAAATTCTCAAGACTAAAGGGATTAAACAAAAAGAGGATTCAATTAGGAGAATTTTTGCCGAAGGACTATGACCAGAGAGATTTGTTGCTGTGGTGATTGGATCTGGGAAAGTGCTTGTATTCTTCAGGAGACTGGAGTTGCAGTGGAAAAGTTGGGGATGGAGTGCTCATGCAATAAACCTCCACTCACTTCACTCCAGAAAGCACACTGCCAAGGAAGGAGGGTGATGTGGCACACTCTCGTCTAGAGAAGCCTGTGTAAAAATAAAAGACTTCTTCAATAAGGCTGAACAAACTAATCAGTTTTGTCATAATTTTTATTGCAGTTAGGCTTATTTTCTTCTGCCAGTGTATTACATCTTAAAAATGTGTTTATTATGTGCAACAGCTTTTCCTCAGTATTATCACAAAATCATGGAATGGTTTGGGTGGGAAGGGACCTCAAATCTCGTCATGTTCCAACCCCCCTGCCATGGGCAGGGACACCTTCTGCTATCCCAGGTTGTTCCAAGCCCCATCCAACCTGTCCTTGAACAATTCCAGGCACCCTCACAGGGAAGAACTTCTTCCTAAAAGAAAAAAGAATACATAATTAGAAATAGGATTTATAAAGAACTCACAATTCTGCAGATTGTTTAACTAATTCTTAATAAAATGCTTCCGTTTATGTCATGGCAAAAAATGTCTTAATTTTTTTTCTTTTCAAGGAAAATCTAACATAATGGATGCTGTTAGCTTTGTGATGTGTGAAAAGACGTCAAATTTGCGAGTTAAAAGTGTTAGAGAACTTATTCATGGAGCACATGTTGGAAAACCTGTTTCTTCTACAGCTAGTGTGAAGATAGTATATTGTGAGGAAGATGGGGAAGAAAAAACATTTTCAAGAGTTATCCGTGGTAGGTAGTAGATTCTACTGCATGTACTCTCTATTTTCTGATCTATAAAGAAACGGAGACCAAAAATACTCAAATTGGAATTTCAGATACCCAGTATTATTTCAGAGTTGGGCAGATTAGTATTGTCCTTCAGATAACATTTTAGTAGTGATATAAATGGGAAAAAAAAAAACGTATTGGGGTTAATTAGTTAAGACGTTAAAAGTTATTATATGTTCTTTGCTCAGTATCTGTCTCGTGATATTTCCTTGAGAACTGTAGATGGTGTAGGCTCTAGGAAATGGGGTCTGACACCTTGCTGCAGGCATGAGCACCATAAGCATGTCTTTTCCTTTAGAAAGTACTAAAACTAGAAACTAGAGCTTTCAAGCAGAAAAAATAAATGACTGAAAGGAATAAATGAGTAATTGAAATATATTGTCTTATTTGATACAATTGCTCAGTTAAATTATTCCACTAGTTTATACTTTAATTCTTTTCCAGTGGATTTTTTGTTGTAGCTTTTTTCAGCAGTAATTTTTTTTCCTTTCCTGCTTTAGGTAATTGTTCTGAATTTCTTTTCAATGACAAGTCTGTCAGCCGATCTGCATACGTATGTGAGCTTGAAAAAATAGGCATTCTTGTCAAGGCCAGGAATTGCCTTATTTTTCAGGTGAGCATTCAAGGTACTTTGGAAAGAAAACAAAAGGTTCTTAGGTTGTTTCACAGAATACACAGTTAAGTATCGTCTAGAAATGAGGGCGCTCTTAGCCGACTATGGGGCAACATATTTTTTCCTGGCCTTTGCCAAGAACTACAAGACTACAAAATACATTTAATGGGGTTTGTGTGTGCATGCATACACTAGTAAGAAAGAAGCTAATCTGGAAGAAGTTGAGTGCTTGTGTTATTCACAATATAAAAAAATAGTATGGGTCTGTGTAAATGCTTAGTGTATTCGATTGTAGGAATGCTAGGAAAAAGTAATTTTGTCTTAAAACACAAGTAAAGATGCGTGAAAATGTCAAGGATGTTTTTGTTAAGATTGAGGGGTTGAAAATTCTATTCAGCTATTAGTTTCTGAGAATTTAATGACATAGGCCTTAAGCTTTTGCTGAATAATATATTTCACAAAGTCATCTTCCTTGGAGTTGCAGATGAAAATTCCTAAGGAAGAATGGATTTTTCCCTTTTCCAGAAACGTTTATAGAAACTTGAGTGGCTAGGTGATACTCATTTTGGCACTAAATTTTTACTTGGGTTCAAATCTATATGCATCTCCACCAACTGTGTTCACCATAAATATATACAAGAGGTCAATCTGTACTATATGCTCTTAAATTCATAAGGCATGAGAATGATCTACAATGCTGCATAATTTATTTATTTTCAATTTTGGTTTAGGGAACAGTAGAATCAATTGCAATGAAGAAGCCGAAGGAGAGAACTCAACTTTTTGAACAAATTAGTAATTCATGGGAATATGCTGAAGAATATGAAAGAAAAAAGAAGAAAATGCAGCAAGCAGAAGAGGATGCACAGTTTAATTATAACAAGAAAAAAAGTGTGGCAGCAGAACGCAAACAAGCAAAGATAGAAAAAGAGGAGGTAACTTCAAGTTATTCCATATTTTCATGCTAAGATGCCAGATTTTGCATCTCTTGAGAACTTCAGTAGTGTTTAAAAAAGCACAACAAAACAAGCCCACAAAGTTCTGTTGGTTTTAGTCTAGTATTTTTTTTCAGTATGGGATAGTACATAATAATTTAGTGTCGTTTAAAAAGGCAGATGAATACATGTAATCTAAAGAAAGCATAGGCTTGCCAGTATAATTAATTAAAGTATTGACTTAAATATTTGAGTTTTATGATTAGTGAATATTACTGGAATTACAGCTACTTATACGTCATCTTATCTCACTTTGGCCTTGAAATTAGACTGCTAATGATGGAAAATAGTTTTTATAAACTATAAATTAAATTTTAAATTGGTAGGCAGAGCATTACCAGATGCTACTCAAGGAACTGGATGAAGAACGGGTACAGCTGCAGCTTTTTCAGCTTTATCACAATGAAAAGAAAATTGACTTTCTGAAAAACAATTTGGATGAAAAGAATATGGAGGCTTATATCAAGAAAGAGTCTCTTTCTACAGCAGAAGATTCATTTAAAGTCAAGAAAAAATTGTTTGGGATACTAAACAGGGACCAACAGCATATGGAAAAAGAAATGAAGTAGGTTTTCCAATCAGATTCTGTGATAGTTGAATTAAAGCATTATCTGCCCTGGGAGCTGCCTGGCAGGCGTGCATTTCCTGGTAAAAATTCGCGTGATAGCTCAGTGCTATGGAAGTCAGTTCCTAGCAGTTCAATAAAGTAGAATCTAGAAATGGTTTTCACCTCGTGTACCATGCCTAGGTACATATTTTGTTACTTAAATACTTGTTTGCTATTATATTTTAGGAGGTTATGTTTCACTTCTTAAATTACTATTTTCTGTGGAAATAAAAAAATATTCTCTGTGGGCATACCCACACTGTAAGCCCCAGCCTTACAGTTTAAAACTGATTGTTTGCGTATGTGGTTGGCAGGGGGGAGGGGGTGTGTTTTCTGTCTTCCCTCTCTCCCCTTTCCCTGTGGCTTTGTTGTTTCCGCTGTGTTTTGTGGTGGTTGGTTGGTTTGGGTTGGTTGTTTTGGGTTCGTTTTCGGTTTTGTTTTTTAGGACTCTGGAAGCATCATTGATTCAGCAGAGACCCCTCTATATAAAAGCAAAGGAAAACACATCCTACCAAATCAAGAAAGTAGAAATGTCTAAAAAATCTCTAAGGGACAAGGAGAAATCCTGTGATAAGGAAAAGCAGAACATAAAAGAACTAGAGATAGAACTGAATGATATTGAGAAGGCATGGAGAGCATTTGAGGAGAAAGCTGAAGAAGAGAGAATGCAGAGAGCAGATATTGAGCTGGGAGAAAGTCAGGTGAACCAGGAGGCCCAAAACTACTGTTTACTAGAGAAGTCCAAAAAATACTCCTGATTACAGTGAAACTGTTATTTCACCAATGACTGGGATTCCTAGTGATCTTTTTGCCCTTGAGCTCCAACAAAACCAAAATTCTAAGTTTTATGTGGTACATTGTGGGAGGGTAGGACAAAAAACATTTGTCAGGGTCTCAGGGTGAGTGATTTTTGAGAATGGCTTTTCATCTGAAATATCAGTTAGGGAAAACCAATGAAGACAAAGAAGTAAACCAGACCTGGTAGTATATGTACTAATGGCTGTGGGTCTGAGTCTGAAACTGGGGGGTAGCTCATGTGAGAAGGAAAAGGCTACATCCCTTGACAGTAAATTCACTTTGGAAGAAGCTGTCTTTGCAATGGCCACAAATGCTTGTCAAACTACTTGATAGCTTTTTTCCACTGTCTCCCCCTTAAAATAGTTTGTGGTCAATTAATGGAGAACCTGCAGGGTTATTACTTTAATTTGTGAGTCTTCGTGCTATGCACTTTAGAGGGATTTGGTCAGTTGGTCATCACTTACCAGAATTATTTAAAATATCTATGTTTCACTTATCTTATGAAATTTTTTAATAACATGAGAATGCTGAAAATATAAATATGAAAACTTGCACTAATTTTGGGCTGTGCAAAAACTGAGCATTAACCTTCAGATTGAATGCCAAGTACTATAAACTTACCTGAATAATAAGAGTAATAATAAAGGCTAAGAAAAGACTGTAGGCAAGAACTATTAGGTGTAAGGTTTGGATTGAATCTTACTCCAAAATAATACAGCTTGTTATAATGCGATCAGTAGCTAGAAGTGTCTTCTGGAGAATTGGATAGTTTTCATAATTTTTATTACGATAAAGTAGGTGAGGTTACTTAAGGCTGTAGCAATGAGTCTTCTCACTTTCCAAGGAGTGAATCTTTTTTTTTTTAATTTCTTTTTGTCCAGTTAGAGCAGTACAAACAGCTAAAGGAAGTGGCGAGAAAGAAAGTAGCTACGCTTGCCCAGCAGCTAGAAAAACTTCGTTGGGAGGATAAAGGAGATCAAGAAAGGCTGAAACTTAATCGGAGGAAGAAAAATGAAATTGAGGTATTTGTATCAAACTAGAATTAGGTTTTTAGGAGAAAAATGTCTCTCTGCCATTTTCTTAGGTATAACTGTCTATATATGTGTCTTCAATGCTTTGATGTAATCAAATCCTCACCAGAGGAGGTGTATTGCAAGTGTTAGCTCAGTTTCCGTGTTGCAGCAGGTTTAGCAAAATGGCCTCTAAATTTGTTCAGAAATTGTTTGCATAGGCCCACACTGAGGATTTGCGTTTGAAAACTTTGGCTCTGATAGTTTACAGTTACTCAGAACATTGGCTTAACTGTCATCAGTTTCTGGTTTGTAAGTGTAGTCTTTCTTAAGATGTCCCACTGCTGTTGTATGTATGTATGACACTCGCACCCAGCAGAGGTATATTTTGATCACAGCTACCTTTTTGCTGAGATGGTTTTACGGTAAGTTGTGTGTAAGAACATATTGTAGTTGGAAAAATCTCAGTGTCCACTCTTCCCTTGCACTTCAGAGGCAGCTGTTTTTGTGTGAATACACTTGGAGTGATTTTGATTCTGATATCTTTCATCATTGCAGATCCAACCATGTAACAATAAAAGACGCGCATTTTTCACTCTGGCTTGGTTACCATGCCTGATGTTTGCTTCTGATAGAAGTAAAAGGGCAGAAGCTCAGCTGATGTGTGTTTTGCTGGAAACCTTGTCCTGTTAGGTGTTTTGGGTTTTCTGGTTGTTTTTTTTCAAACTCTGCTAACTTGCATTTTTGTCACCTACTAAGAAGTTAGAGAGGCAATATGCATTTCTTCAGCATTTAGATAGAGTCAAGGTTGAGGGAGACTCGTGTTCAGAAAGCTTAAAAATGCATCATATGAGACTTTATGAATGATATAGTTCCAAAGACCTCATTCTTGTACATATAGACTTGCTTCTATGGGAAAGTCTATCTTTTACTCCATATTTATGAGGATATAAAGTTATCCTTAACAAAGCAGCTAAGCTAATATTTGTACATCCATTTTTTTCTTCATAAAATACTATTTTTTTTTTTAATTACTAGTTACCAGGAAAATGTAGGTAGTATCTAAAAGTGAAATAAATTCCATTGCCTGGGCTTCTTAAACTGAGCAAGTCCCATTGTGCTGTTGAGAAGGGAACAGGGAATAGTTAAGAGTGCATGAGGTATGAATATGCAGACAATGAAGTGGGTGCATGAAGAGGTTAACTCTCCGTTGCTAGAGCTGTTTAAAAGGTCACAAGGATTTCAGGAGTTAAATTAAGGCTTAATAAACTGTGTAGGTAGAAGTATGTTTTTTCTTCTTCACTTGCTTCAGTTAATGTGTTTTTATTAAATTCACTTAATTGAAATTTCTTGTTTTACCATTGGCGGGGGGGTTTTACTACAATGTTTTGTGTCAGTTTGGAAACTGTGTCAACTTCTTTGGAAAAAGCTATTGATGCAGGGCCAAGAATAGCACATTTTCTGTTTTAAGACCTGTAATATCCTGGCTCTTTGTTTAAAGATTTTTTTTAGTTGTTGGTGTCATGATTCTCTGTGCTGAAGAGGCTTTCCCTAAACTGTAGCTGAACATGGAAAATCCAGTAAGGGCCTTGGTAAAATAATTTCCCTATATTTGTTCAGGTGCAGCTTGGCACCTACTATAGCAAAAGAGATGCTGTTACTTCACCATGAAATACCAATAAGGAAGAAAAGATCTATCTCAGTACTTGTTCTGAATGTAGAACTGTATATCTTGTCATAAAACTGTCATTTTGCTCTGGTTTATTTTTAACACATTCTATTTGTGACTGCATAGGAAACCATAAGACAGACTGTGGAACAAGTAGAAGAGCATGAAAAACGCATAGAGAAGTTGGAAGAATATGCTAAAATATGCATGTATGTGTAAAAATGGAAAGCTAACTGGATTTCTTGGGTATTAATAATTTTCAAAACATAGGTTTCTAATTCCTTCTAATTATTTTCTTTGAAATTTTAATAAGAACTAGAATTCTTAGTAATTCTTACTAATTTTACTTAATATTTCAGTTACTTTAGCTGTCAAAATAAAGTAGAAAGTATGATGACTAATCCATTTTTTTTTTTTAATCGATTCTATAATTCTAGTTTCTCACAAGTTATGTCACTATGGGTATGAGGCTATTAATGGACAAATTCTGACCAAGAAAACAGGGCAGTTTGTAGTTGCGCTGCTCTAGAAAGCATTAATATTTACATTGTGTATTAGCACAGCTCGGTTCTCGCCTTCAGGATCTTGTCTTCTGCCTGATATTTTCTCCTTGTGAAGTAAGGTGACTGTAAAATGACCTTAATTTATACTGAAGGTGTGTATAAATGAAATTGTGAATTGCTTTTTATTTTTGCTTCTGTTCATAGTGGTATGTTAACAGAAAAAAAACAACAGGAGGAAGTGCTGGCTAAGGAAATTGAGAATGCAACAATACGAATGGCTGAAGTGAATGAAGACTTGAACAAAATAGTTGGTGAACTGCAGAATGCCAAAATTGATTACCATGAAGGGAAGCGTGAGCAGATGAGAGCAGAGATCCTGGAAAGTCTTAAAAGGCTGTATCCGGATTCTGTGGTAATGGAATGGCCTCATTTGAATGCTTTATTTTAGAGTTAAGACATAGAAGTTCTGAATTAGACTGAATAAGCAGCTGGAGTAAATTGGACAGTCTGGAATATCCTTTTAAATTTTGTACTTGCTTGAGTGTACTTGGTGAAAGAGTATTACTGGAAGAATTGTTGCATGTACTGTCATTATTTTTCACAGGTTGCGAAAATAAAGGTATTACTGCTAGCATCAAATAGTAATTTTGATCTCTTATGTGATTTAGTGGTGTTTAATTCATTCATTCTTTCCTTATTTGGTTTTGTTTTCTTCTGTCCTCAAGCATATTTTTGACTTCACTTTTTTTGTACAAATGAATAGGAAGATTAGCCATGAGACCTATTTATTCCGAATGAATACTGCTTCTGAAAGACAATTTTTATATTATCAGATGGTCTGTCTTTGCTTATAAGTTAGCATATTTTACATATTTTCCTAAAATTACTCTTCAGTAATGCCATTCAGGCTTTTGTATATTGATCCTGAATTGTCAGCAGATATTAACTGGTTTATGAAGCATCTTTACATCCTTCTAGTGACATCAGAAAGATGTACTCCAACACTGAAAGCCATTTCAAATAGGAATTTTTTTAGTAAATATAATTAATTAAATAGATGGCCTCTGGGTGTGACTCCGAGTTATCAGTCCTTTTGACATACGTAGTCATTTGAGACATACAAGCTGGTAGTCTGTTTTTTAAATGTTTTTTAATGTTTATTCAACTTCCCAGTGTTGCCGTAAGAACATAAAAAGTAAAATGTTTTCAGTTGTTCTTTGCTTCTTGGTCTTTTTGGAAAACCTCCTCAGAAAATGGCAAGCATCTGATCCTGATTTCTCTAGAGAGAGTAAGAAATTTGCTTTTCAGCTGCTCTTCAGAATTTTTTTCTTCTGAGTGCAAGATGGTGCAAAAAAATCAAAGACCTGATTGCCTTATCTCTTTTTGCGCACTTTTTGTTTTATATCCCTGTTTGAAAATAATTGGATCAGGTGATGATGCCTTACTGGCTTAGGGAAGGCTGGTTTTGAGGAATATTCTGTCATTTTTTTGTAGGAACTACAAATTTAAGGGTACTTAGAGATGGGATGGCTTCTAACAAAAAAGTCAAATTCATTACATAAACTATCCTGTTACAGAAAGGCTTAGGGCTGCCTGCTTCAGTTACCCTTGTTCCTGCAGTAGTTCTCCCAACACTACCATACAGAGTTGTTTCTGAACTGCTCCTTAATGCTCAGGTGTAATAATTCCAGATGAGTGAACACAACGTAAATCACAGTTTTAGGATGGAAGGGTCAAGACACATTTTGTCTTCTGGTCTGCTGGCAGTACTGAAGGAAATCTTTGTGTCAGTCTTCTGGATTTCATGGGCAAAAATGGCAGACTGCTTCCAAATGTTCAGTTCCTACATTCCTACAGCTTCTGTTCAGTTAAAACATGCTTATAATGGTGGATGTACCCTGCAGGTACTGAAGTAGCCCTGCCATAATTGTTTTTGCTGTACTAGTGACGTGCGCGTTTACATGGATTTGGCCCATCAATAAAGGGAATTTTGCAGCTGATTACAGTTTTTACAACTTAGTTTTTCAAAATTACCTTCTTACCATTTCATTGATAAAAATCATCGACTTTGCTATTATTATAGATTCAGTTGGACACTCAATATTTGTTTTCGTAGAAATCTGACATTGCATTTAGACTTAAATGCGTGTGTCTGAAAGCTAGATCATAGTAGGCCATGAATCTCCAGTAGTTTAAGTACCTCAGCTGAGACAATACTGTGAATGACCTGTGACTCACAGCTCTTACCAGCTGTCTTTTCATTTGCTTAAATTTGATAGGAAAACTGTAGATAGGCAAGAAGAGATGAGTGGCTACATGTCAAGAAACAGGAAAATTGTTTTTGCGTGAATTCACATGTAGTAATGTTTAGAATGTGCATCAGTAGGTTTGGTCATGCAGAAAAAGTTCAACGCTGCCTATAATTACAGAAAAGAAAAACCTTTAGGAAGTATGTACAACAGAGAATTATAATTAATTTTCTCTCTGGAGGTGTTATTTCAACACATGGCAAAAGAGGCTTGATTATTTGGACTATGCAGTACAAGAAGATTAGTTTTTATTCTTTTCATGTTTCTTCATTTTTTGGTTGAAACTGGAATACTACCTCTTGCTGTCATTTTGCAGGTAACAGGTCTATTTATTTAAGATGTTACTGTTATAATAAGATCTTACGGAGTGTTAGATACTGTCTTACTCTCCAAAAACCATGCTTAGCTGCCTTTGTCACTGTCATGCTTCTAGATGTGTATGAAGGAGATTCTCAGTAAAACATTGATCTATGTAACTGTAAAATTAGAGAAAAAATTAGATCCCTTCAGATTCTGAAGGTATCCTTCGCAAGTTGGGTTGATGACTGCTATGATTTCTCTTTTTTCCTGATATGCAGCTGTTGTGAGAGAGTGCAGCTGGTAGATAGATAATACTGAAGCAATAAGAGGAAAATATAACTTGTATGCAGAAATATTTTTGATACCTAAAATATTTCTCTATATTTTAATCTTCAGTTTGGAAGATTGCTTGACCTGTGTCATCCTATTCATAAAAAATACCAGCTTGCTGTTACCAAGGTATTCAGCAAATACATGACTGCTATTGTTGTTGCCACTGCAAAAACAGCAAGAGATTGCATTCGTTTCCTAAAACAAGAACGAGCTGAACCTGAAACTTTTCTTGCTTTGGATTACCTTGATGTAAGTATGTTTTTCTTTCTCCTGTCATCAGCAAGCTAATACACTTGTAAGTCTTGATACTGGCTCATAGAAGTTTAACTTAAATAGGCTTAAGTGTTAAGGCACAGGACTTGGGAAGTGAATTTCGTAAGGCTCCTATTGGTGCACTTTCCCAGCCAGCTGAGGTCCCTCTAGTTGGCAACATGACCACCTGGCATATCAGCAATTCTTCCCAGACTTGTGTGATCAGCAAATTGCTGAGGGTACATTCTTCCCCATCATCCAGATAATTAATTAATGAAGGTATTAAATGGGATTGATCCCAGTATTGACGTGGCTAGCTACTGGCCTCCAGTGGGACTTTGTGCTACCAGTCACCGCTCTGTGGGCTTGTCTGTTCAGACAGCTTTCAGTTCACCTCACTATTCGTCCAGACCCTATTTCATCAGCTTCTCAATGATGCTCTTAGGGGAGGCAGTGTTAAAAGCCCGTCTGAAGTCCAGGTAGATGATACTCACCGTTCTCCCCTGGTCTGCCAGGCCAGTCATTTGTGTTCTGTCAGGCTGTTGTTGGTCATGCATGACTGACTTGATGAATCCAGTGCTGACTACTCCAAGATTTTGTGTTCATATGCCTGGAACTGGTTTCTAGGATAAGTTGCTCTGTCACCTTTTGCAGGATCAACATGAGGTTGACCGCCCTGTAGTTCCATGGGTCCCTCCTCCTTGCCCCTTTTTGTACAAAAAAATGAACAGAGGAGTGACACTTGTTTTCCCCTACTTCCTAGGCACCTCTTTCAGTTGCCATGATCATTCAAAGGTACGTAGAAAGTGGCCTTGTAATGACATTGGCTTCTCCTTCAGCTGTGCTAGTTGTATCACACCAGGGCCCGCACATTTACATGCATCCAGTTTGCTTAAGTTTGTCTGACCTGATCCTCTTCTAACAAGAATGTATCTTCCTTGTTTCAGACTTCGCCCTGGGCTCTGGAACCCGGGATTCCCAGAGGCTAGTCTTGCAAGTAAAGACTGAGGTGAAAAATCCTCAATCTATTTTATATGCTGTGTCACCAAGGTCCCTGCCTCATTCAGTAGCAAGCTCACATCTTCCTTAGTCTTACTTTTGTCACTGTGTATTTACAGTGCCAAAACTGTATTTACAGGCACCATTTCTTCGACATCCCTTGTCAGATTTGGTTTCAGCTGGACTTTGGCCTTTTTAACCACATACCTGCATGCTTGGACAGTGCTTCTGGATTCTTCCAAGACCTGTTTCTGCTTCCACCTTTTGTTTGTTTCCTTTTTGTGTTTGAGTCTTGCGAGGAGCTCCTTGTTTATCTTCCTGGCATTTTGCCTAACTTCTTGCTGGTTAGTATGTTAACACTCTTAGGACTGGAGGAGCTGATCCATGTACACTGAGTAGGATTCTTGGGCCTGGCTTCATTTTGGGGCCTTGTTCCATGAAGAAGCTGAAGTCCAGGACTATGAGCTTGCCTTTTGCCCTGCTGCCTACCCTCAGGATGCTGAACTCTTCTGTGTCATGCTTGCTGCAGCCAGGGCTGCTTTTGACTTTCCCATCCCCTACAGACCTCTCCCTTTTGAGTATGAGGTCTAGCACACTTCACGTTCACAGCTTTCGGCATCACTGTCACTTGTGCAAGGAATTGGTCATCAGTGCTTCTCAGGAACGACATGGATTGTTTATGCCCTTTTTTGTTGTTCTTGTAGCAGATATCCAGGTGGCTCAAGGCCCCTGTGTGGACCAGGGCCTGGGAACATGATGCTCCTTTTAGCTGTCTGTAGAAAGCCTCATCTGTTTATCCCTCCTGATCAGGCAGCCTGTCACAGACACCCATTGCAATGTCACCTTTACCAGGCCCCTCAGTCCTTTCCTATGAGCTCCCAAATGGCTCATCTTCTTTCATCAGGCAAACCTCCATGCATTCCAGCTGTTCTCTCACATAAAGGGCAACTTCACCTCCTCATCCCCACCCCACCTGTCCTTACCAAAAAGCCTGAATCCCTCCATGGCCCTGCTCTAGCTATAGGAACTATCCAACCATGTCTCCTTGACCCCAAAAATCATAGAATCACAGACTGGTTTGGTTTAGAATGGATCTTAAAGCTCATCCAGTTCCACCCTTTGCCATGGGCAGGGACACCTTCCACTAGACCAGTTTGCTCCTACCCCATGGCATTGAACACTTGCAGGGATGGGGNAGTATGAGGTCTAGCACACTTCACGTTCACAGCTTTCGGCATCACTGTCACTTGTGCAAGGAATTGGTCATCAGTGCTTCTCAGGAACGACATGGATTGTTTATGCCCTTTTTTGTTGTTCTTGTAGCAGATATCCAGGTGGCTCAAGGCCCCTGTGTGGACCAGGGCCTGGGAACATGATGCTCCTTTTAGCTGTCTGTAGAAAGCCTCATCTGTTTATCCCTCCTGATCAGGCAGCCTGTCACAGACACCCATTGCAATGTCACCTTTACCAGGCCCCTCAGTCCTTTCCTATGAGCTCCCAAATGGCTCATCTTCTTTCATCAGGCAAACCTCCATGCATTCCAGCTGTTCTCTCACATAAAGGGCAACTTCACCTCCTCATCCCCACCCCACCTGTCCTTACCAAAAAGCCTGAATCCCTCCATGGCCCTGCTCTAGCTATAGGAACTATCCAACCATGTCTCCTTGACCCCAAAAATCATAGAATCACAGACTGGTTTGGTTTAGAATGGATCTTAAAGCTCATCCAGTTCCACCCTTTGCCATGGGCAGGGACACCTTCCACTAGACCAGTTTGCTCCTACCCCATGGCATTGAACACTTGCAGGGATGGGGCAGCCACAGCTTCTCTGGACAAGGTGGTAGCCCTGCAAATGCACACAGATCTTGAGCTCTCTTGTTTATTCCCCACGCATTAGTGTCCTTTGATTTCATGCACAGGTTATACAATAGTATCTTAATGCCATCATAAATAGTAAGGCAGTAGGTTACACAGATTGAAGGTCAATGATGTACTGAGAACATAAACCCCAGATCTGTTTCTAGTCTTGCAGTGATTGAACTCCCTGTTGCATTGATCTATACATCCTGTCCCCACACTACTCAGATTTGGAAATGCTTTGCTCTAAAAACATGACTTCTAAACATTGCTTGTTTGCTTTACAGGTTAAACCAATTAATGAGAAGCTAAGGGAGGTAAAAGGAGCTAAAATGTTGGTGGATGTTGTACAAACGCAATTTGCTCCACTGAAAAGAGTGATTCAGTTTGTGAGTGGGAATGCCTTGATCTGCGAAACAGTTATGGAAGCAAAACACATTGCTTTTGATGGACCAGTGAGGTTGAAAGTAAGAAGCCAAAGTCTGTTGCGTACATTTTTCACTGCAGTTATGTGTTCGATGCCATTAAATAATTCTTCTGTAAACATGCTGGAGTATTGCAGATAAACACAGAGTTGGTACTATGCTGTCTAATCCCACAGAAACAAATCAATAGATGCCTCACATGGTTATGTTTTCCTCTGATAGTAAGTTGAAGTGGTCTCCTGCGAAAAGGAGGGGGCAAATGAAAGGATAGTTAGTGTTCAGATACGATCTTGATATGGTCCTTGTTATGAGGAGTAGGAGGGAGGGATAATCTTGCTTCTAAAATGATCTGATTTAAAAATACAGACTTTATCTTGCAAGACTTCCTGTGAAGAAATGCTTTCAAAATTCTTTAAAATATCTGCCAGAATCTCTTGTTCGTAGATGCGGATTATGTGAAGGACTGGAAGCTTCTCTGTCACTTCCTGCAGTTCTTTCTTCTTATTCCTGTCTCTTGCTGCAGACAGTATTTTATGCACTTGTATACACAAGTGGCTATATGCAAGGAAATGATACAATTTCATTTTATTTTCTGATCAGTTGTAATAATACGAAAATGTGATTAGTGCTAAGAAACAACAGACTTTTTCTTTGCTTCAAGTATCTCATGTTAGCAAGTTTGGAAGAAAAAAATAAATCTGAGTCCAACACATATGTTGTTGTTACTTGTTTAACTGCCTACCATATCTTGGGCACTAGTGCGTGGGGTATTTTGGCTAGGTTTTTTTCAGATTTACTTGGATTTAACTTCTTTTCTTCCAGACAGTGGCTCTTGATGGAACTTTATTTTTGAAATCTGGAGTGATTTCTGGAGGATCAAGTGATTTAAGATTTAAAGCTAGATGTTGGGATGAGAAAGAAATTAGTAAAATGAAAGAAAGAAGAGATAATTTGATTAATGAGTTAAAGGTAGGTCTCTTAAAAGCATTTAACTGCAGAAGTCATGCTGTGTCTAACTTACTTCAGCTCTGGGAGGGTGATCTCCTAAAAATGTAATTTTCAAAGCTTCTAGAGGATGCAGACAGGACATAATAGCTGTTCATCCTCTTCTAGTTAATAGTGAACTCTGCATCTCTGTTCTTAGCTATGGTTCTCGGCTCGCAGGCAGAAATACTGGATAACACAGTTGGTCCAAGCTCCCTCCAGGAAAAAGTTATTGTTCAGAGTACCTGAAGACTTGTGAAAATGACAGTATGATCTGTCGACATGGGAATGTTTGCATGAACCAAAACCTGACAGTGTAAAACAATTTGTCATACCTATAGAGTTGGCTTTTTTTAAGAGGGATGGAGTTGCAATGTCATCTGTGAGCAGATACTTTCTTGGAGGAAATAAATCCGTTACAATATTAATATTGGATATGACCTGTGCGATAAGCCTTTACCTTGAATGAGGCCTATGTCAGTGAGGCTAGCTTTAAAATCTGAAAACCAAATAATTTTTAAATAGTACACCTTTTGTTTAAAATGCTTTTTCTCCCACTATAACACTTTCCCAGGACTTAATGAAGATCAAACGGAAGGAGGCTGACTTGAAGCAACTGCGTGCTCAGTGCCGAGGAACTCAGACGCGACTTAAATATTCACAGAGTGAATTAGACCTTATTAAAAAGAAACATCTTGCTAATCTGTTCGTGGTATGATACTAAGTCTTCACAATTTTCATGTTTAATAATTGTATTGTTTTAAACTGCAATTACTGATCAAGTAAGGCTACTTCCTTACATTGTTTTTTTAATTCAGTTAAAGTTTTGCATACAGCTGTTAAATTGAGGAATTGATAAAATATAAAAAACAAGATTGCAGAGTACTTTACATGAGGCTTTTTCTATTGTAGTTCTAAAACTTGGATTTCTGGTAAGCTTGGTTTATCATTTAGTAACCTTCAGAAGTCTGTAAGTCAAAGTGCACTTTATGTGGTACTAGTTTGCTTTTCTGCTCATTTAAACTGTAATTGTTACATGCAGATTGGCAGTAATAGTGATTAGGTGACATTTGAGAAAAAAATATTTGTTTTTAATCAGAAAAAAGAGTTAACCTGGAACAGAGCTGTCTCTTAATTTCTAGAAAGTTGATCCTCCTATGAAGAAAAATTACCATATTTTTCCTTTCTTTCTATTTAGGAAAAATCAAAACTAGAAAGCGAACTGGTAAATATTGAGGCTCAGCATGATATGCTGAATGAAGGAGTAGTACAGAGAAAAGAAAAAATAGAAGAATTTCAGAAAAAAATTAATGAGGTAATGCCTTCTGTCAGAGCTTTGAGAGCTTATGCTGTTAGGCTACAGGAACTTACGTTTTACTGACATTTAGACCTGGACAACTTTTAACTTTGGAAACTGCTTTGTCAACAAGGCTTTTTCATTATTCCAGCAATCTCTCCACATCCTCTACCTTTCTTGCCAAGGTAGCTGTGAACAGAGAATGCTAGTGTATATGTGTCATAGGTTTGCATCCTTAGAGTCAGAGTTCTGTGACTGTCAAGTGGTAAACACAAATCCAACCAACCAAATCCATTTGTGTTTCAAATAGATGAAGCTTTGCTTAGTATATATGGTCTTCTAGAGCTGAAAACAGTCCTCAGTACTGCAAGAGGACTTTGTTCTGAACTCTACAGGTGACACATTTGGGGAATGACCTGTCTACTAGGAAAGTAGATGAAAAACAGCACAGTGTGAAGGTTCCTTTCTCTTGAGAAGTAGCCAGTATTTATGCTTCATTTTCTCTGTGCTCTGATTACCCTGGGAAGGTGGCTGAGGTGTGCATGATGATTGCCAGCAAATTCCTATTTCACTGTTTCATGGAAGATGGAGCTAGCCTGTGATATAACTGAGTGTTCTTCGCTCACCCTCTCTTTTGAGGTGTAGGTGATGGAGAACTCAGAGATCTTGTTCTAACCCACCTGTCCAAATTCATTACCTGTTACAGTACTAAACAGCTTTTGTCTTTAGAATCTGCTCTTGTCTGTTTCTTACCAGCAACAGGAAAAGTTCTCTATGATATGTGACCTACCACCTAGGTTTCTCAGCTGGTTTTTGTGTAGACATTTCTGCCATCTCATCCCTCAGTTTCCCTGTCATTTGCTAATCTTCCAGTGCTCCCCAGAACAGTTCATACAGACAGTGGGCAGATAGAAGAGCAGGGTTGTCACGAAGAGACTGAAGGCATTCAGTGAAGGGAATGTTAATAAAGCCTGATGTGATGCCAGGAGGGGTTTCTTACTGTATTCTGCTACAGTAGGCTGTAACTGACCTCTTGGGGAAATAGGCATCTCATCTCTACCTATGTCTTGAAGCTGCCTTTGTTCCTACTTTTGCCAAACAAAGAAATCTGGTATAAGCTGTGGAAAAGTGGTACTGCAGTTGTAGCTGAAAAATTCACAGCACAGGACTTAGATGCTGGTGTAAATGTATATTGTTGGAGAAGGAGAGATTCCTCAGCACTGTCTGGAGTAACTCAGGCTGTATTGTACATATGTAATTTAGTTCCTGGCTTCTGACCCATTCTCATCAGTCAGTCTGGGATTAATCCATGACTGGAATTCTACATGTAAGAACAAGCCAAAATTGCTGCCTGTTCTCTGTCTTGCTTGGGGTGCAGGCATGAGGGAGTGCAGATGTCTGTCATCTGCAAACACTGAGAATGTCGTTGATGGTTAAGCATGTAAGAATTCCAGATACAGGGAACTTTTCTTTTGCTTGTTCTGAAAAAATAAAAAAATAGAACAAATTTGAAACAAATAATTGGTTTCCAAAGATTAGTGTAACTTGGAGAGTATAACTTGGTTTGATGTAGTATTCGATACCTGGCTAAAAAGCCTGAGTACTAAAACAATAACAACAATACCAGGTTTTGTCTTGTAGAGTGTGCTTAAAATTTTGTTCAGTCCATTGGGTTTCCTGTTAAATAGGCTGTTGCTATTTCTTCCTTCAGTCCAGCCATATACACTCTACCTAGTATTTCCCTCCTTAAATTTTTCTTTAAAATTTTAGAATTGGTTTTGGCTGATGCTTTTGTTAGCATCTACTATATAATTAGGAAATTAGATATTCCATGGCAGCGTTCTTGCTATGACTTTTCTATAAATGGAGTAATTAATATTTATGGATCTCCTGAAAGGATTCAAATAAAGAACTGAACTACAATTCCAAGAAATCTGGTGTATCTAATTTCTGTCCTGTCCAGCTTTCTCTTCTTCAGCTGTCTGGGAACAACAGGCAAAACCAGGGAAGCTGGTTACACTGTGATGACTTTTGTCTTCAGAATGACCAGGTGCTGTCAAGATCTTAGATTGGCGTTACACTTGGTAGATCACCGGCACATATGCCTTGTGTCTGGCATTTGGACTGAAAGTGTTATTTGAAAATTTCAAGTACAAATTACTTCTCAGTAGTTGTTAGCTGTTTTCTTGAAGTGTTGCTGCCTGCCCAAAGGGCCCACCCCGGCCCCGGGCCCGCCTGGCCCCGGGACCTGCCTGGACATGCCCGGGCTGGCCCCTGCCACGTGGCTGTAACTTTCCCGAGCTCCCATTGTTCCAAGTGCGGGTAGAATTTGAAAGTAGCGCAGACTCCTCCAAAGCAGAGTCCGACTGGCTGGCTACTAGGGGTCCACCCCCTGCTCTCCCCTTCCCCCTCCCCCAAATACAGGCTCCTGGTCAGGGGTCGCCCGCCCTCTTTCTCTGGCTCTTCCCTTCTGTGAACAGCTGTCTCGTCCCCTTCTGGGACGGGATGAATAAAGAAAGCAGGAATATAGGCACGGAGTCTGGGCTATATTTCTACCTCTTTGCTTCTGCTTATGACGCTGATTTAACAGCTCTCACTCGCCTCGTTTCGGAGCTGCCGTAGCTGCTGGATCGCTCGTGCTGTCTCTCCTGGCAGCACGAGGCATTCCAGAGCTGAGTTAGCCGACGGAGCGAGCAGTGAGATTCGTCATTGAAGTGTCTTGAAGTATCAGTCTGTAGCATGAAGTGATTGAATATTTTACATCTGTGAGCTGCAAAATAGTATAATCATTTTTTGTTCCCTTTCTCTGTTTTCAAAGGTTGAAGATGTCGTTTTCCAGGAATTCTGTGAAGAAATTGGTATAGAAAATATTCGTGTGTATGAACAAGAACATGTGAGACAACAAGAGGAGATCGATAAGAGAAGGTGGTATATGGCTCTGAAATGTAAACCAGGGATTGGTATTTGATTGGGCAGACTGGTACTTAAAAAACTCCCTCACAGGAAATAACACAAAGTCCTAGGTGGATGTAGAAGATTCTCTTTATTACTGTAAGGATTAGTTAGGCCACTGCTATGGATTAGTTAGACAAGGATTAGTTAGATCACTGCTGTGGGGGTGTTAAGAGTCAGGGACAGCTTGCCACATACTTGAAAGGGAATATTTACTACTTCGGTAGCACTATTGTAAAAAAATAAAGAATAGTTTTCTAAAACTCACAATGCAAAATGGCACTATCCCAGATTGAGAATAGCATGAAGGGTCACTCGTGTATGAAAAATCTTAAAGAAAACTGGGTGTAAGATGCAGGTGTTTTGTATAGGAACATACTGCTAAAGAAAGCAGGCTCTTGAGTTTTTCACATGTGACCTCAACTGGTGTTTTCTCTCACGTGTCACTGCCCCACAGATTTGTATCTTAGAAGGAGAATGTTAAAATGAACTGATGGTTGAAGTTCAAGTGTTACTTTCCATATTGATGTGGCCATATTGTATTTTTTTTAACTAATACCACTGTATCTTTGTGATTTTCCATATATCCACAGGATGTGGTGTAGTAGAATCAATGTATGCAGATTTTTGTGTTCACATAGAAGATACAGTAGTGCTATCTAAAGAGATTGCAATCACAGTTACCAGCCTGCTTTATAAGAACTGGTTGTAAATCCTGTACTTTTTCTAGACTGGAGTTTGAAAATCAGAGGACACGACTGAACACTCAGCTGGAGTATAATCGTGATCATCTACAAAAATTAATAAACTCAATCAGCAAGTTGAGGGAGACAGTTCATAAAGATGAAGCTGAGATTATCAAGCTACAGAAGGTAACTGTAAAATCAGTTTGTCTCTCTCCATAATTCAATGCATTCTTCTCTCTTCAGTTCCAATTTTGAATAAATGTAGTTGATGCTGTGGATTAATTTTTCAAGAGGTTAATTCAGTGTTGACTCTGTATTGCTTAAAAAATGCAGATGCATATTGCATTTTAACCTTGGCATAAACTGCCATATTTGGATGTTTATTTATTATTAAAAATAAGCTTACTAAAAATTAAGTTTTAGATTACTGTCTGTACAGGATTATTTTGTATTTTGTTCAGTTAATGTGTTCAGTTGATATGAAAAGGCAACCTACAACTACAGATAAAAGCAGCCAGGATATGGCTCAGATTCAGCAGAAGATTTTATGAGTAAGAGCAAACAACTCTGGTGCTTTACATCTTTAAGCTACTTTACAGCCACTAATACATTTAAAATAATGCTATGAAACCAATTTAGATTTTCAGTTGAAGTAACACGTATGGATTCCTCCTTCACAGTGTTCTTTATTCTGTATTGTGCTGATAGTGCTTGTTCACAGAAAAGGGAAGGAGAAAAGATGCACTTTGAACAAAAAAAAAATGTGAAATGTATAAAAGTGCCACAAAGTGGGGGGAATCCCCTCTCCCCAGTCCCTTTCAGATCTTGTGCTGTTAACACATTTGAATGTAATAGGTTTAAACTTTAACTCCTTCTTTCTCTATAATAGAGGTTCCAGATTCTTGGTGGGAGATTAAAAATTTAAATATTTCTATGCAGGATGAGGAAAAGCTTCTAAAAAAAGTGAATGAACTTTTGGAGGAGCAGCAGCACCTTAAGGATAGATTAAGTGCTCATAAATCTGAGCTTATAAAAAGCCAAAACGAAGTTGAAGAGTTCAGAAAGACGATGTTAACTCTTAATAGGTAATTCCTACTTGTACTCCTGGGAAGATGATTAACGGGATAATATTTAGAAGGGATTTAGTGATCACCTGTTTGGATTTCTCTTGTTTTGTTTTCTTGTGAAAGATTTATTAGAGACATAGTGATTTGCATTTACAGTGTGCCTTAGTTTAACAGTGTTTCTAGAAAATTCAGTGTGTGAAGGAGAGTATTTCAAGAGAGCCATCCCATAAATCATATAGAATTATTTTATTATCTACATAGTCTTGGGTCTCACTGTGAACTCTGACCACAGATCTCTCATCTCTTGTGGTATGTGGTAGCTTACAGCTTGATTGGAGGCATGTGAAGTTCCCTGATAGTTTTACAGTTTAGTTTGAGTTGTACAGTGGGCCTGATTAATGGGAACACTTTTATTTTCCGCTTTCATTGTTATTTTTCCACACTTTTCATGTGTTGGATACCTTACACTAATACTAACTTTAGGTCATTATTTTGTCCTACTGTTATATTAAATCCACTCCTTTGTGGACAGTTTATACTTCAGTTCTGTTGTGCTTGCTTATTGTTGGTGTGGGTAATGTCCCATAATCAGGAGTCATCTCTATGTTTAAAAAGCCCATCATGTTGGCACAGTATGGCTAGGTATACTTGTGCAATTTTCTACAAACTTAGGAACTGTATACCTAGTAATTTATGTTGTGTGTAATTTTAACAATATGTTATGTTTCTGCTGATGGTAACTTGATGCTCACAGACGAATTGGTTGCAAAGAATCAAGTTGTTTCAAGGAGAGTAATGATAAAAGATACTTGTTTACATGTTAAAGGATCAAATCTCCATACATGTTCACTAGAGTTGAAGAGAACACAGGTAGGGTGTAATTAGGAAAGATGGGTATTTGAACATGCTTTTAAGTGAGCTTGGAAATGTACTGAGACTGAGGCTCCCTCTGGAGTAATTCAGGAGAATGGAGGGGGTGGCAGAAATACAGCACCGTTTTCCTTTATGTTTGATGGGGATTATTGCAGAGGAAAGAGCCCTCTTGGTGCTTGGAATCTGTTTTCCATGCTGTATTTATCTTGCTGTTTTTCTGTTATTAGATGTTATTAGCAGTGATGTTTCCACTCTTGAGTTGTTTTGTGCCCTTTGTGCATGTAGAGAAGCCACAAAGTTGCAGAGAGAAGCTACAGCTCTAGAAACCTCTTTGGAAGAGAAGAGATTAAGGCGACATAATCTGCTGCTTGAGTGCAAGGTGCAGGACTTGAAAATCAAGTTACTGTTTGGATCACTGGATGACATCAGTGAAGTAGAGGTACTTAAAGTGTTTACAGAAGATAGATACCATGGAGGAGGACTTACTCATGAATTTAAAGATCCTTTTTCTCTCCTTACAGGACTGTTTGTCTTACATAGTAATATTCAAACAAATACACTGTATGATCAGTTCTCATTCATTAAAAAGAAGTATTTCTTTTTATTTTTGTAGACAGAAATATTGTTTGCAAGTATTTTTCCTTGTGCTTGAAACATACTCCTGTAAAATAACGTAAAATCTTGTACAAGAAAATTGGTATGAAGATATGTAAGAGGATACACAGCAGTCAATTCAGAAATGTAAATAAATACAGCATGTGCAAGGGTTGAGATCATATTTGGTCAATCATCTATAATATAAATGCTGTATATAAAATCATCCTTTTGTGTACAGTAGACGTAGATATTCACAGAAATCAGGGATAGGCTAAAAACATTCCTGCTATCTGATGATTGACCCTCATTATTTGTCTTCATCTTCCCTCTTTTTCCAACATGTTTTTGTGAGGAGAAATAAACTTTCTGCACTGTTACAAAAGAAATGAGCTGTGGGTTTTGAAGAACTTGATTACAAGTGTGTGAATTTGGAAGGAGTCTTGTTGAACCCATTCCTTAGAAAAGTATTTTTGCTGGAGGATAGGTGTAAACTGGGTAGCAGACAAAATGCAGGCAGTGAGGTGGGTGGAGCAATCTGTGGAGGGAAAGAACAAGAACTGCGGATGATCAGAGGATGTAGGAAGTCAGCTCTCACTGTTTCTGAATAAGGAGGAGAGGAAACCAAGGAGGGGTGAGCAGAAGGAATAACAATGTGGATTCTTAATTAATCTCACTGAGAAGACCAGCAAGATTTGGTTCTGAGAAAGAATCTTGGTGGGAAAGAGTTCTAATAACGACAGGTAGCACATGTTTCATTTGAGGTAAAGTGACTGAATTTCAGGCTACAGGGAATAGAAGATTGTCTGCTTATGCCATACAGAACTGAAGCTCCTTGTTTCTTTTGAGGTTGGCTGAGTGGAAGAAATGCCGCATCTTATACACTTCAGCCTTCCCTTGGGAAGGCATTGAGGAATCAGGGAGTGTAAATCTTTACAATCAGGAGATTTACAAGTTGTTGTAAATCAGTAAATTTGTTGTAAAACAATTTCCTGCTGCTTTCAACATAGCTTTAAGCTGAGTTTAGCAGATGTTTTCATCTTCATTTAACAGGTGTGGGTGTTAATTAGGCTCATGAGATCTTAACAGTTCACTCCATTTGGGCCAGGGAAAGAGCCATGGATTAAGTTTACCTCATACCATGTTACCACTGTCTCTTAATTCTAAAACTTTTTCATGAATTGGTTTTACGGTTTCAAAGTTAACTGTTGTATTTCTGAACTGGATTGTCCTTCATCTTACAGCTAGGAACTGAAATAGAAGGCACCCAGACTCTATCAGGAATCTATGAAAGGGAAGAAGGAATTCAGATAGACTACAGCACCCTAGAAGTCGACTTAAAGGTAATCTTTTTTGTCTGAAATTATTAGAGATGGAGTGTTGGATTTTTATTTTTGTGAAAAATATTTTATTTGTTATTTTTTCTTCACCCTGGTCTTTAAGTGACACTTGGTAAAAACACTGCTAAGCTGAAGTGTGTAAGTGTATATATGCTTTGGTTTTGCACTCATGACATAGCACTGATGTGTGGGATTTCTAGATAGGTCAGTTTCCCATATTACTGGCTTTAACTTACAGCTTACTTGGACCACAAAAATGGAATTGAGAGACTTAATATAACCTTGATTTCCCCCCCCCCCCCCCCTCTCGCT
>VYZQ01064573.1:0-19000 GCA_013400655.1 Mystacornis crossleyi | reverse complement strand
CCCCCTTCCTCCTTTACTTTCTGCCTTGAAGTTCCAACTTTGTATGTTAAGGCTCAAAACTCCCGAACCCAAGGATGGCTGTGGGGGGTTGTTTACTTTCTGTTTCTGGTATTTGCAGAGACTGAGGCTTCCCATCCTTCCCTGTCTTAACAGCCCATTAGGTCACATTTTCTCAGCAGGCTTTGTAATTTTTTTTTCCTTTTTAATCTTGAGGAAGATAGTTAAATGTCAGAGACTAAGCACAGAGCAAAGGATGAATCTGTCATCACTAGAACTTACCTCAAAGAATTCACTGAGAACCTCTTCTTTAAAAATCAAAGAGTGAAGCACTAATCCTGCTCCTGTGTTGTATTTTAAAAAGGGAGTTGAGGGAAAGGAATTGGCTCCCTCTTTTTAAAGCTCTTGGGGAACAACAGTGAGGGCTTGGTAGATGCATTGCAAGAAATAAGACCTCAGTGGCATTTTCAGTTGTTTCAGTTAAAGCTATTAATGAGTGGGGTAATTGTTTCAGGAACCATGTGTGCTTCCTGTATGTATTGAAATGTCTTCACCTAAAAGCAAATCAGATTGCTCTATTTTTTTTTTTTTCCTTCAGGAGCTAGAATCTGATAAAGATATAGAGGATCATGTGAAGCAAATGCAGCAGGAAATCAAATCTAAAGAGGTCACATTAATGAAGACAGCTGCTCCAAACCTGAGAGCAGGAGAGAAATTACAGATAGCTCGGGACAAGTTCCAGGAATCGATAGATGGTAACACTGAGTTTTTCATGTCAGTCACTTTTGCGATTTCACCCTAACTGAAATTATTCTTCTTTGGGGTTGGTCGTGCTGGCTTTGTCCCTTTCAGATATTAAGGTATTTTTTTGTGCTCAAGTGTTTATCCTCAGTTATCTTTTTAATTATATGTAAACAATTCATTAACATACACTTGAGTGTGCAGTAGTTTGTTGAAATACAGTTTGAATGATTGAGAAGATATTTGTTCCCCACATGCTGTCATAAAGTATTTTTAGTTGCTTTCTGAGAATTACTGATGTCAGTGTTAAAATTGCTAAAATTTTTCTTAGCTAACTGAAGGAAACTGTGTATGTTGTCCAAAACTCAGACATGAGCAATTCTGCAAAATGGTGAGTGTCCTCAGAGAGTTTTGCAGACATTAACAGTGTAAGGAACCTAAGGAGTTCTGGAGCTGTACCAGGTCAGTGCTGGTGCTACTTAGGGCTGCCTAGCTTCCCGAAAGGAATTAGGAGAATTTTATTCCTTGCTTCGGACAAATGTGGCACAGAGCAGATGGGATACATCCGAACTTTGCTGATTTGTGGGTCCTCCATTTGAAATCTGGAAGGAAACTCACACTATATTGGTATGTTCCTTTTTCTGCAATAAGTATTTTCCTTGATGCTGCTCATGGTACTCAGTATATATTTGTTCTGTCAGTTTGCTCAAAGACTTCTTAAGGAGTAATTCCTGTGATTTTGGGTTTTTTTTCCATAGCTTTTGAGACCAGCAGAAAGGAGGCCAGAATATGCAGGCAGGAATTTGAAGAGGTGAAAAAAAGGAGATATGAGCTGTTTAGCCGGTGCTTTGAGCATGCCTCCATAGCCATTGATAGGATCTACAAGAAGCTTTGCAGGAACAGTAGTGCTCAGGTGTGTCGAGTGGCTTTGCCTTAAAGGCCTTACTAAGATGCCTTGTTACCTAGAATAAAGTGGCACTTGTGGTTTCCAAAGACAGTCTCAGTCCTTAAAATGAAAATTAGTGGTTTGGGAAAATGGCTGTTCCTTTAAAATAATGCTTTTAAATTTTGGACCTGGGAACCAGGATACAAAGTACAGAAGAAGACTTTAATACAAGCAGTCTTTGTCTAGCTCAAAACTAGGTTCTGTAAAGCTAACCTTTCACCAATAAAAGACAGTTTTGCAAATATATTGTCTTCCAGGCCAAAAAAGAAGGAACCTGCTTTTGAAGTCCTAACATTTTAATAATTAAAAAAATCAAAGCAGTTACATAAAGGGTGATAAAATCAAGTTTTTTCAGTAGTTGAAAGTTTGTAAATAATAAATATGTGCACCATTTCTATACTGATTTTGTTACCGAGCCTCTTGGTTCCTGGTTTGTTAACAAAACCATAATCTCTGGGAATTGGATATTGCTGCTCTCAGAATGGATGAACAGGTTCCCTAAAAGTGAAGCAAACTCACTAGTTTCCTCACTAGCTCAGGCAGTATTTAAACCTGAAAAGTACCCATCTAAATAATTTGATAAATGTCACTATTAACAACTAAAATGTATTTGTTTCCAGGCATTTCTTAGTCCTGAAAATCCTGAGGAGCCCTATCTGGAAGGCATTGGCTTTAACTGTGTGGCTCCGGGCAAGCGCTTTATGCCAATGGACAGTTTATCAGGAGGGGAAAAAACAGTGGCAGCCCTGGCTCTTGTGTTTGCCATACACAGGTAAAAGAACTGTTCGGGGATTATTCAGGGAAAAAAAGGAAGTATTATGGTATTTTCCAGGTATCTGGCGAAGTAGGTGATAGAAAGAGACAGTGTTACGCTTACACGTTACAAAAATTCTGCTAATGGAGTATTCAAGCATTGCTGAAGTCCTTATTCTTTATCCGTCATGACTTTATATATTCAATGAAAAATTTTATGTTAGTTAAAATAGTAACTGTTAATTTATTGTCTCTTATTTAATATTAAATGTTAAATGATACATAATTTAATTACAATAAATATAAGAATAATACTGCAAAATACTATGAACATTTTCTAATGGCGTAAGCAATTAATTAGAATGTTTATTAACATTTTGGTATCTCAGTGCAAAATACTGTCTTGTCTTCTGCAGCTTTCGTCCAGCTCCTTTTTTTATTTTGGATGAGATAGATGCTGCACTGGACAACACAAACATTGATAAAGTAAGTTGCTCTTTAACCAACAGTATCTGTTACCTTTTGTAGAAGGGGTGGCCACTTCCATTGCAGGGTGTTGGGATACAGAGATTGATTAGCCTGACTGAACCTGTTTTAAATTAGATTGGATTTAAAGTGAGATATGAGACATGGGCAAGGTTTAAATTCCTTAATCCAAGTGTGTTTGATTGGTCTCTAAACTGTGAAGGTGAGAGGAGGTGGTGAGGAGTGTGAAGGTGTGCAGGTGTGTTGTGTAGCCCTTCGTGGCACAGTCTGACCTGGAGGGCACCTGGGCATGGTGCTGCTTGGAATTTGTAAGGCCTTGGAGTTCCCTTGGCTCTGAGAAGTAGCAAGGAGTGTGTCTGCATGTGGAAACCAAGTCATTCTGTCACTGGAGTGTTTAATATAATTGGCCTAGGAACGATTTTTGCATTAGCACCACATAAGCTGTCACTCCTGTCATTTTAGTCACAAGACTTTTCTTGTTTAAAACACCTTCCTGCCCTCTCAATTTCTTTTTCCCTTTTTGCCAATAACTGTTCAATGTAACACGAACTGAGGCTGGAGCACAAATAGTAGAGATGGCAGCTGTGGATGGCAGCCCCTGGAAGGGGGAGGCTCAGAACAGGGGGATTGTTTGCTGGGAGGAATCCTAAAGCTCTCCACATATGCCTGAATTTTCTTCTCTGGAAGCATTTTTTTTTCAGAGCAGTATTTCTATCGGCATTACTGCTAATGTCAGTCGTGGTAGAGCCTAACAGACAAAAGCAGTTGTTTAAACACCAAACATTTTGGTTTTTCCCCTGATGGCGTTAATTGTTACGTGCCAAGTACCCCAGAGTTTGCTTGGAGGGTACCTCTGGAATAGACAGCTGGGAAGCTCTACTACTTGTGCCTGCCAGATAGAATTCAATTCCTTCCTGGTGATAGTTACTGACTCACTGTGAGACGTTCCTGAACCTGAATTCCCTAAATATTCCTTGGGATGCAAGTCCACAAGGTTACTCAGACCCTGAGGTTGTTTTAACTTGATGCAGTGTGTTTCAGCAGCATCAGATGGGATGTACTGGGGCTATAATGGAAATCCCTAAAGAAGCTTTAGGGTTTAGCTCTCAGTGACACGATTAAAAACAAGATTACACATCACACAGCACCTCTGTGATCTGAGCTTCTATCAGATACTGCTCGACTTACAAGTCTCACTTGGGACCACTCTAAGATGATGTACTCCAGTTAAATAAGAGTATTGTGTTTTCTGTGTGTTGTTCTTTCTGGGCTCAGATGTCTCAAGGCTGGTGACTCGGAGCAGTGCAGGCTGACTCCCGGCTTTCCTTTGCTGTTATACAATTTACTGCTGAACTTCACATTTCTGCCTTTCATGGAAGCTGTGGTGTGCCAGGTGATGAGCACTGCCCATCTCTGCAGCTATCTAAGGTGGCTGTCTGCTGTGTTTCCTGGCTCTGTCTGGAGCTGGGCAGGGACCCAGATCATGCCCTTAGCTGGTTGTTACCTGCATGCCTTTATTAATCCGAGTAAGTTCTTGTTGCAGTTAGACATGCCGCAGTCCCGTACACATTGCACAAAGGTGAGGATTTCTGGGATGTTGCCAGCTTTCCATATAGGCTACCTATGATGCATTAACAGAGCTGATGATGATTAACAGAGTGCACAAGGCATCTTGCTGCACTTTGCCTCTCCAAGGAGACTCATCCTGCGTGGCAGAAGAGACGTCCCCTTTACACCTTGGGATGTGCTGAGCACCATTCTTATCAAAACACTGGAAACAAAGAGGTGATTTTGCCTCTATGCACTTGGATTTCTCAATTGAAACATAGTTAAAATTAAATACTGCAAGTGAGCAAAACTAATCTGTGAAAGATTGTTGCTGGTACTCACTGGTATCCATTTTTTTATCCTAAGAAATTAATCCATTTCCTTTCATTCTTTCAGATTGATGATGTTATTAAAGCAGATCTCTCAATAATTGGAACTATACTCTGAAATTATCGTGAAGTCTGTAACTTACTAAAGACAGTTCTTCCCATAACTTACTAACAACAGTTCTTTCATTAAAAAATAATTTCCTTGTCGTATAGATAGAACTGTGCAGGCAGAGGGCTCATTAAAAATGTACTGGTTTTCCTTTATGCAGCATTTAATTTATATTGGGGGACATTGCAATACTCACCGGTTCATAACTTAAATTTTGTACCTTTATGTTACACTGAGAACTTACTGCTGTCTGCAGTGAGCTAATTTAAGATTATTATACAGCCAGTAGCAAACTTTTCACACTTATTAAAAAAACTTATTTAGGATTTTCCACCTTCCTTTCTGGTTATGTTAAGTAAAATTGTTAGTCATGGCACTGGTGCCTTTTTACAGCTTTATTCATTGGAATGAACCATTATTTTCTTAAATGTTTTCAAAAAGCAGCACATCTGAGGGGCTGTCTTAAAACCATGCAAAATATCTGGCTTTTAAAACTGGTTGATTTCTCATTTTACCAATCTTATTTCATGATGGAATTCTGCAGCTAGCACAGTTCAGTTCTTCCCTCACCATTCCCTAATCACAGCATTGTTTCAGGTTGCCAGAACTAACTGAAATACTTGGTTTTTTCCAAAGGTCTCGAGTTTCATTAGAGAACAAGCACATGAACAGTTCCAAATGATAGTTATTTCCCTGAAGGAAGAGTTTTATTGCAAGGCAGATGCACTGATTGGAGTGTGTCCTGAGGTAACAATTAATTATGGTTAAATAATGCACATGGGGTTGTTGAGGTGCGGGATCACACCTGAAGTGTTGCTCCAGTGAATCATGCACACGGTGGCTGGGTGTGTCCTGCTGTGCAGCTACTGATTCCAGGGAACATCCTTTGGGGAACTCAAGGTCATGATTGTATCTCATAGTTATGAAATGCTTATTTCAAGTACCAGAAGTGTGTTACATGGTGTGATCCTCCCTCTTCTCAGCACGACGATATTATGTTCAGCCAAGTCCTGACCCTGGATCTTACCGAGTACCCAGAGGGGGAAGAGCAGCAGGACACAGCAGAGAAGCCGAGCCGTGGTTCTTTCTTCGAATAGCATGTGGATGGTGTCAGGGCCAGGTGACAACAGGAACTGCGTCACAGCTGACTGTTACAAACCTGAGTTTGAATGTAGCTCTTAGAGGTTGACAGGAAAACGTTCACTTTTCAAATGAAGCAGTTTTGCACAATATTAAGGGAATCAACCGTTACTCTTTGATGCAGTTTTGTTAAGGAGTGAGAGGCTGAGGCTGTTGCTGAGGTGTGCACACTGGTATTCAAAGCTTTCTTTCCAAATGTTTTGGCTGTAAGGAGAAGGGCTGAAGGTTCATTTCTATAAGTATAGTATCCCAAAGAACAAGCCTCTTGCTTTTCTTAGGAAAAGTCCACAGTGCCAGCACGCTGTTCAGGTGCTCGCTGCTCCAGTCGTGACCTTTTGTGTTGTAGCTGTATTTGCCTTCAGATAGGATTATTTCCTCTTTTCTTAAACAGTAAGGTAGTGGAATGTGCTCATTATCTTGGGTGACTTCTGTGACAACCAGAAAGACTTCAGTCTTCCACTGCAACCTTACACAAGTATTAGTTAACTGTACCAAAACTTGTGATGCAGCTCTAAAGCTGTGATGTTACCTTGAAAAATTTCATCTCTGAGGTATTTCACCTTGCACAGAAGTGGAAAGAATGAGGCGGATGCTATAGAACCAGCAGCCTTATAAAAATGTATTGGTTTGTTATTATGCAGCTGTCCCAGTACACTCAAGTTATTTTGCTGGCTGTTTTTCATCTAAGCAGCAAAGTTAATGAAGTTGGGTACAGAAAACTGAAAGCTAGAATCATTTTATCTGGCTTATGTTCCACCTCTGTGTGTGCTGAAGAGTTTCCCTTGGTTTGTAGTTGTTCATAATAATTACATCTTATGTTCACAGAGCCAGGTTCCTTTTGTCCCATGGTTTGCCTACACATACCTGCCTTGTCTTGTGCTGTGAGCTCGGGGCTTGTGCTGGGCCTCTGGGGATCCTGCCTCAGGGAGGAAGAATGTCTGAGCAGGAGTGTAAGGTGTTACACGGGACTATAGATGTTCATCAAATACTTGTGTTACTGCTACACTTCATTGAATAAAATGATTTACTCTGAGGCATGAGTCAGCATCAGTGCCTTAATTCAGAATACGGTAACAGATGTGTGTGTTAGGAGATAAAATAACCCCTCACTCTTCTGCTTTTGAGAATACAATACATGGGCCTCGAGATGGGAGGCTGCTGGACAAGCTGCAGTTCAGCAGTACCTACAAGGGAAGAATCACCAGTGCTGGGTGTAAGCTGATCCTTACCAAAGGGAGTGATGGGATTTCCTACTGGGGGCCTGAGTTCAAGCACATGATAAGGAGTTGCATGACTTTAGGGTTTAAATAGTGGTAGTAATCAGGGTCATAAATATCTCAGTGCAAATGATGGATTTTGCTGCAGGTTGAAACAACAGGTGAAGTGTTCTGAGCTGATCATGAGGATCCACAAGAGCCTGACTAGGCACTTTCCAAAGCAGCCATGTCATGCTGACTGCAAAAGTGTATGTTACAGAGTAGTCACAGATAATGCTCTATGTGATGCTGAAAGACACTTTTCAGAAGTGATCTTGGTGTAAATAGATGCTCTCAGAGGAACGGGGTGGCTGTGGGCTGCCTGAAGTCCTGCAAGAGCACAGCAGCATCCTCACAGTGCCCCTCACTGAAGTATTTTGTCCCAGGGAACCACAGGAGTTGGTTGTGTGACAAGGGAGTAAAGACCTGCCAAACCGTAGTTCAGTGAGAAAAGTCACCGGCCAGACCTGCCCCTTGCCCTCCCTGTAAAACCCAATACAAAGTGACCTGCTTTCAAAAGGCATAACAGAAATCCTTAGGAAACAGCCACAGGGAAACCTGACAGGAGCAATCCTTCAGCCCCTCCAGTACACCTGTGCTGGCATCAGCACAAAGGAACAGCCGCTCTCCTGCAGGCACTGAGGTGAGAGCCAGCTGACTGGAAAACTACAAATGATTACAAGTGCTGGTGGCTGCAGTGGGAATTCTGCCTTGCTGCCAGAATGATACAGGTGGGGGAGGTACTAGGTACTGCTGGGCCTCACCTTCACCCTTCGAGTAGTTCAACCAAAGGCAAACTTATACACTAGGAATTATCTGCAAATAAATCCTTTTGATACCGACTGGGTTTCTCTGTTACCTGCAGTCCAAGCACGGTCTGTGATGTAACAATATTTAAAACGGTTCCACAGGAACCCATTGCAGAGAGATCAGAGAGCACCTGCCCTGCAGTGTCCCTGCACTGTTCCTGCCTTTCCTCCCCGGGTGCTCTTGTGCCTTACCAGACACAGGAAAACAAATCCTCGTGCCAAAAGTGGAAAACAGGTGGGTCATCATGCTGTGGGCTCCATAAATGTGGAACATCACTGTTCCTCAGGCCTTGGGGATCAGAGACTGAAGCCTGCAAGACTCCCAAAGAGTCCAGCAACCCACCTGCAGTTCAGCTGATGGGAGAACTGAAACCTCTTTGTTTCAAAGCCAGGTGTGCCAAGAAGCACTTTTGACAGATTCAAACGTTGTGTGGCTTCACCTGGGGGAGAGTTTGGTCCAAGTTGCTTCACATAGAGGCAAAGAGAAGTTGCATCTGCTTCTGTCTGACCCTGCAGGTCCTGCCTGAATGGGCTGGCAGTGCCAGGGGAGTGACTCGTTTGACTCTGAAGCTTTACACATGACACATTTACAGCTTTAGAAAAGAAAAAGCTAGTATGTACAATTTTATTCCACTTAAAACCATGGAAATAGCAGCTCAAAACTTTCCATGCAGCAGATGTAAAACACCTACTGTTAAAAAGCTTCTGGGGTGGGCCTTGGGTGTTTGGGATTTTTTCATTCAAGAGTGGGTATATCATCATCTGACTGCTTGATCCTCTTAGGAGAATTGGTGCCACTTTCTCCTAATTTCCTTTTAGCACAGTCCACACATGAAGTTCCTGGGGTGGGAGAGGGGAAAGAAAACAAATTAATATTGCTACATCCATGTGCTTGGTGTACCTTTTATTACAAGCACCAGCTATTGAGATAAACACAATCTTGGTCCCCTGAGGATCTTGTATTTGGATTCTGAATGGCATGTAACATTAACCCTGCTAAAAATCTCCGCTCAAGCTCTCCCCCAAAACTGATCTCTAGACGCAAACAACAGGGACTCAGCTCAGGATCCAGCTGACTTTTGCCAAAGATAATTTAACACCTGTGGAGCTCACACATGAATCTGGATCCCTTACTCAGAGGGTCCCAGCTTGAGCTGGAGGGTTGAAATAGATTACTCCAGTGGTCCCAACCTGAACCATTCCTGAAGTCTGCAACAAAAGTCCTTGGTGTAAGCTACTGTTGTAAGTACATAAACAGAACAACTGGAAAGTAACCTAAATGGACTAGAAATTCCTTCAAAACCATAACATTCACTTAAAACACCAGATAGATTTTGTAGTGTATTACACACAATAATCCTCTGCCGTTTTTTACTTGGTCTGTATTCCAAACTACAAGTAAACAGGTGCTAAAACTACCTCAGGATGGTGCTAACAAGTTAGTAAAGGAGGGACTGTTAAGAGGGGCTGGAATAAATTGTACTCCAGGTTTTGGGTTCTCTTCCACCTATTTGTACTTTACTGAAAATGGGATTTATGAACTCAGTTGAGAGACAGGTAAGTTTAAAATCCCATTGAAATTACAAAACTGATCTCTGACTTTGCACCTGCACGTAAGTGTCTTGGACCTTGTGTGCTTTTTGATTGGGAAAGAGCAGGGTTTTCCCCTCCTGCACTGCCAAAGGCCCTTACATGCAGTACCGAATGATACTTCCATACAATTTTGATGTTGGCTGCAGCAGCCCAGATCTCTCAGGACTGGAATCTTTTAAAGTTGTTTCAGAGAAGTTTTATTATTTTTTCCATCAATTGGAACTTGGCTTATTCACAGAAATACCACAAAGTTACCTAAATAGCTCAGCTGAAAAATCACCTTCAGTACCACACACTTGAGATTCACTTTTCCTGACCTCCTTAAGGAAGGCTTTTGGAACAGAAATCTGTGCTTGGAACTCTTAAGCCAAAAATCTCATTGATGTTAGTATTACCTCAGAGTACTCTGGTGAGCATTAGTAACTTTTTATATACATTTTCTGGAGCTTTTACATGTTATCATTTGTCATTTGATAGACCTGAAAAGGCCATCAGTTACCTGCTGATAGGCAGAAAGAAAACCAGAGAGTAAAAAGACAGCGTTCAGCAAACTTTCAGAGCAAACTCAGAGCTCTGCACAGTAATTATTTAATTACTTTGGAAATAAGAGGGGTATTTTTCTTGTGTTGGTAGAATTACAGAACTTTCTGTGAAAATAAAAACACTACTTACCCAACAGCGTTGTGCTGTCCACCTCATCAGCATCTAGAGGAGTGTAAGAGACATCAGCAACACAATGAGCATCCAGGAAGTTTTTATACTTTTATGCACCATCCCAAAACAGCAAGGTTGTATTTAGAATCCCAGAATGGTATGGGTTGGAAGGGATGTTAAAGCCTATCCAGTCCCACTCCCTGCCATGGTCAGGGACACCTCCCACTATCCCAGGTTGCTCCAAGCCCTGTCCACCCAGGCCTTGAACACTTTCCAGGGATCGGGCAGCCACAGCCTCTCTGGGCACCCTGTGCCAGGGCCTCACCACCCTGATGGTTAAAAAATGTCCCCTTTGTATCTAATCTAAATCTATGCCCTTTCAGTTTGAAGCCATTCCCCCCTGTCCTATCCCTACATGCCCTTGTCCAAAAGTCCCTCTCCAGCACCCTGGGAGACCCTTTAGGCACTGGAAGGCTGCTCTAAGATCTCCCTAGAGCCTTCTCTTCTCCAGGCTGAACATGCCCAGCTCTCATAGCCTGTGTCCAAAGCAGAGGTACTCCAGCCCCTAATCATCTTCGTTGCCCACCTGTGGACCCACTTCCAGCAGCTCCATGTCCTTCTGATGTTGGGGACCTCCGGGCTGGAGGCAGCTCTGCAGGGGCGGTCTCACCTGAGCAGCGCAGAGGAGCAGAATCCCCCCTCCACTGCTGCCCATGCTGGGGGCTCAGCCCAACACAGGGGGGTTTCTGGGATGGGGCCTGTCCAGCTGTCACCCAGCAGCACCCCCAAGTCCTCTCTGGGGCTGCTTCATCTGCTTAGCCCCAGCCTGGATTTGTGCTTGGGATTGCCCTGACCCAGCTGCAGGACCTTGGCCTTGCTGAACTTGGTGATTGCACAGCCCTACCTCTACAGCCTATCCAGGTCCCTCTGGATGTGACCCCTTCCCTACAACCACAGCCCTCAGCTTGCTGTCATCTGCTGAGGACTCACTCGAGCTCACTGTCCACATCCCCATCAAAGCCATTACATGGTCCTGGTCCTAACACAGACTCCTGGAGGGCACAGCTTGTCATCAGTTTCCATCCACACTTGAAACCACTGATCACAGCCCTGTGTGTGACCATCCAGCCCATTTTTTATCCACATACCCCAAGCCTCCCTTTTTTCTCTTTTTAAAAATGGGGGTTATGTTTCTTCTTTTCCAGTCAGTGGTTCTGAGTTGACACAATTTTTAAAATAACATGGCTTAGCAACTTCATCACGGTTTAGCAGATTGAGAATGCTACCAGGACATGATTGGTGCAGCCCAGGCTACTTCCAGCCCTGACCTCAGGTCCAGCTGAGCCTCTCCTCTGCTTGGGCTCTCCATCACCTCTCCTAGGAAGTGGTCCTCAAGGCATACCAGGATTCCTGGACTGCTTGCAGTTTGCTGTGTTCCTTTTCCAGTAAGTGTCCAGGGGCCTGTAGTCCCCAGTCTGCATCAGGGCCTTCATTTCTAATTTCTTTCATATAACCCTTTTAACAAACTCCTTCTGCTACATTTTAGAAGAGAGTTTGTAAATAGGCAGAAAAAACCAAACCCTGACAGTTTGTGATGTACAGAGCAGTTCTGCACACCTGAAAATGGTTTTGTTTGGGATCGTGACTTGTAAATGAAATCATGAGATTTTCAAGTCTGAGTAAGGTCCCTCTTCTTGCAAGTCTCATGCAAACAAACTTCTTGAAATCTCAGTGGTGTGATAAATATTTTTTTCTAGGCTTCATGGAAAGAAAAACATAATGCCATCTAATTGGAATATTCATCAGGTCACAAAAACCAGGATAATAATTCAGGCATGCACTTCTCAGGGAAAAGATTCCTGCTATGCACCACTTGGGAATAATTTTAGACAAATCAGTTTCACTGAAATGATAAATAAAAGAGCTATCAAACAGCAATTCTTCCCAAGGTCATTTAGTTATTGTTCTTTGGATAAACCAAAACAGAACTGTCTTTGTTTGGAAAACATTAAAGATACCTCTTTCCTTAGACATACAGTTGTTAATCTTCATTCTCTTCACAACCCTAACTGTACTAAGCCAAATACTTATTGGATGCACTGATTTAATTTCCCATTCTATGCTCAGTCAGATACTGTGGCTCAACCAGCTTATCCCACCAGTTAATTCCTGCAATTATCTTAAGTCTCTTTTCCTGACAAGTCAGATTTCTGATAATGTAATACCCAATAAGCTGAAGTGGTTCACATCATAAATATATGTTAAGTAAACATCTTTACCAAATATTAACAAAGAGGCAAATTCAGAATTCAAGATTAAATTTGCAAGAATCCACAGATTTCAAAAAAAACATCTAGTTAGAGTTTGGCCACATGTTCCAACTCTGCATTTTCTCACAAGCAACAAAGCTGCACACGAGGTCAGTGCCTCAGATCAGCTGCAGTGTTCAGGCAGGGCAAACTGCCCAGTACCTGCTCCAGACTGTGCTGTTGAAGAGGCCACATTACCTGGACTTCTCCGTTTGCAGATTTGAGCAGTCAGATCCTGGACATACTCTGGGAATTGTTGAAAGCAGTCCCCATAGGACACCACTTTTATTCCATGCAGCAGCATATCTGCCTGGAGCTTAAAAAAGTGGTCTTCGTTTTCTTTAAGCACCAACATGTAATGTTCTAGATCCACTTTGTTCTTTACTGTGTAAAGAAAAAGAGCTTGGAATATCTGGTCACGCAGAGTCTCTCCACAACCCAAAAACAAAAAAGACTTGGTTCGGTACAAGTTCTGAAGGACTTCCTGTTAAGGAACAGAAACACAGAAGAGCCACATTTAGTTTGGCAGACAAAAGCCAAGGTCAGAACTTTCAAAATACATCAGCCAGAGAAGGACCAGCAGAGCAGAACCCCACTAGTGAGCTGACAAAAGCAAATGTTTTAGGACCAAGCTAAACTGACATTTCATAACCATTGTTCCTACATTAAAAAAAAGGAAAAAAAAAAAAGGAAAAGAAAAAGAAAAGGCAAAATTATCATACAAATATGGGAGTTGGAACAAGATGATCTTTAAGGTCCCTTCCAACCCAAGCCACTCCATGGAATTTAAATACACATGTAAGTGTTTCCAGTAAGGGAATTTAAATCAAAAGAATTAGGGTGACAGAATACTGGGTTCCCGTTAGGTCAATCTCTAAATAAGGAAAATGAATATTCTTGACCTAATGTTTGACTTCCTATGACAGCTAAGATGATATTAAATCCAGGACCCAGAGCTGGTAACAGTTTAAAACCCTAAGAAACCTAGCAATAAGATGATGGTGATGAATCCTTATCCTGGAGTCCAGTATTTTGAGGCTCCTGTTCTTTCCAAAGATAAATACAAACTGTGACATACAGCTGAGGGGTTTGATTGTGATTTACACAGNTGGCAGACAAAAGCCAAGGTCAGAACTTTCAAAATACATCAGCCAGAGAAGGACCAGCAGAGCAGAACCCCACTAGTGAGCTGACAAAAGCAAATGTTTTAGGACCAGGCTAAACTGACATTTCATAACCATTGTTCCTACATTAAAAAAAAAGAAAAAAAAAAAAAGGAAAAGAAAAAGAAAAGGCAAAATTATCATACAAATATGGGAGTTGGAACAAGATGATCTTTAAGGTCCCTTCCAACCCAAGCCACTCCATGGAATTTAAATACACATGTAAGTGTTTCCAGTAAGGGAATTTAAATCAAAAGAATTAAGGTGACAGAATACTGGGTTCCCGTTAGGTCAATCTCCAAATAAGGAAAATGAATATTCTTGACCTAATGTTTGACTTCCTATGACAGCTAAGATGATATTAAATCCAGGACCCAGAGCTGGTAACAGTTTAAAACCCTAAGAAACCTAGCAATAAGATGATGGTGATGAATCCTTATCCTGGAGTCCAGTATTTTGAGGCTCCTGTTCTTTCCAAAGATAAATACAAACTGTGACATACAGCTGAGGGGTTTGATTGTGATTTACACAGCCACAGTCCCTAAGGGCACAGACTGCCCTTGCAACAGAGCCACCTTTCTGAATAATTCTGAATAATTCCTCTGGGCCCAGTGTATTTAATTTATATGGTCCCACAGAGCCTCAGGTATCTTAGGTATCTTGTCTGCACAGTGATTACAAGAAAACTGTTTGGCAAAACACAGTCAAAATTTTAAAGATCACACAAACCATGACTTCAGGATCTTGAGTAACATCTTTATATCCCGAGGGATCAAGCACCATTCCACAGGGATCTGTATATAAGCCGTGAATATGAAGAACTCCATATTTTACATGGCCCCTTGCCCACTGAAGAACCTAAAGCACATTATGCAAGATACATCCTTCTGTTATAATATGCCACACTTACCATCAATCTGCAAAACTATACAGCTGAACAGACTGATAAACCACTTAAAGCAGAAACAACTCCTTTTGCACTTTCCTACAGCAAGAGATTGTAATTACTAATTACACAGCTCACTTTAAATCATAACAAAGAGGTGATGGCTGATACTGCAGCTGTCTCTGGCTTTTTGGGTTAAACAGCCAGTCAACCAAGAAGCAAGTTCCAGCAGCACTGACAGAAAAGGTATGAACAGCAAATTAACTATCAGCCAGGTGAAATGCTATTTGGGATTTTAACAATGACTTTAAGTTAAATAATTTGTGGGTTTTTTCCAGTAAATGGCAGGGAACTGGTTAACAAACATGTCACTGAAATTCTCCTTGGTAACTGTAACCAGATTATTCAGAATAAAGAGATATGTAAAAGAAATATCTGGGCATCTGCTGTAGCTTATAGACATTCTTTACAAAGTACCAATTTTTAGTCTTGACTCTTTAAACAGGAAAACATCTTTCAGTGCAGCTTATGTTCTGACTTGTCATATATTAAGTCTAAGAATTTTACTGCTCTCATCGTACCTTATCCTTATCTTTAAGGTCCAAAGATTCCATAGGTTTACCCTGTTGCTGACCAAATATTTCAAGCAGATTATCATAGTTTGTAGTCAGAACCATTGTGCCTCTCTCCATGAGCCTCAGGATAGACTGCAGAACCACAGGGTTCTGAATGTGTTGTTCTAAATTATCAAACACCTCCATTAAGCAATCCTGGAAGAAGTTGGGCTTCGTGTCCCCGGTACGCTGAGGAAAGAGGAGAGGAACACTCCATCAGGCCCATGTGCTCCATTACAACTGCCTCCCACAGGAACTCACACCATCTGGCTACTGAATACCAAAACATTTCTGTAAAAGAGGGCTTGAACAGTACACCAACCAAAACCACCCAAAACAAATCTCAATTTGTTCCACTGCTCTTGCCTCTACTTAGTGTAGCTCCAAACAATTGTCTTGGTTTCTCAAGAGAGCTTGTAATACAGACACAGCAGCATTAAAATTAGCTTACCCTGGATTCAGACATATCAGTATTTCATCAGTATTCAGCTATTCAATATATCCTGGATATCCCTGGGATATACTATTAAAGGGAGGGGGAGGGTGGTGTTCTGTTTTTTCATTCCTGGTTCAGAAAACTTTATTAATGATTAAATCTGCTACAAACACATGCAGACAGACTTATTGTCACACTGGGCCTGGAGAGAGGCTCATCCTAGCCTACACTTAGCACTCTGTCACCCAGACTACTTCAGCTAGAAGGAAGACTGGGCAAAGGTCCTAACACCAATTGAAAACCTCTGGAAACTCAGATGGATGGCTGAGACTGGGCGTGCGTGGGCTGTCAGGGACACGTGAGCTGCACCGGAGATTCACAGTGTGTGGCCCAAAGTCATCAGTAGGCTCAAGGCCTACCTGTACTTTCAGGGTCTCTCCAGTTATAGCCATAGATAGAAATTCCTCTTTCACTTCTTAGAAGCATTACACCAAATAGTTAATAGTCAGGACTATTGTTTGCATTAATTCTGATGAATGCTAACTTATACTAAAGTTCAGGGATTTTTTAGCCTCTCCAAAGTGTACAATGTGCTGTATGATTACCCACAAACTTTCCATTTTTATGAGAAAAAAATTAAACTTTTGGAAGTAGTGTTTCCTTAGAACAAAAGTACACAGTAGTTTTAGAAATTAACATAAGTTATAAACATACTCACTGGTGACATCTTCCTGATGAGATCATGTGCAACCACAAGCAGGTCTCTCTCTTTGATTACTTTCTTACGGAATTCAGCAACATCCCCTGGGTGCAGCACCTCCAGCTGCTCAGCTGCTCCAAGGACAGCCTCAATGCAGCTTCTCCAGGAGCAGAGTGCTGGGATTCCAGGGGCTACTGCAGCACTCACCCCCGTCCCAATTACCAGGAGAAGGTCCCGAGGCTGCTTTCTTACAAGACTTTTTAAGAATTTTCTTGAACACAGAAAACAAAAGTGCTCATTGTTCACAGCGCGTTTCCTGGCTTGCCTGAAGAGCTCAGGGACTGACTCCAGAAGTTCACCTGAGCCATTAAAGCTTCTGCAAAACACCAACCAACCAGCAGGAAGAAAGTTCTCCATTCCTACACAACTGGATGAAATGGGCAGCCCCAGAAGCCTGTGGCCTCCTCCAAATCAAAAATGGCCTTGAAGCCTTTTTGCCATTTCAGACAAGTAAATGTGCAAGGTTAATGCCAGCCAAAAAAGCAACAACTTCAAATCACTAATATCTCTGAGATCCAAATTGACAACTGCCAATTTCCAGGCCACTGGGCCAGCCAAACACCATTTCCAATGAAAATTTGAAAAAAGTAGGCAAAAGATTGTCCGGTGACTGAATTAATACATGTGTGATAGAAAGGAAACAGAACTATTTCAAAGGGACAAGTCACAACATTCCAAGAAAAGAAATTTGGGGGTTTTTTTTGGGAAGTGAAATATTTTATTCTCATTTATGGTCACTGTAGGATATGTGAACATAGCAGTCATGCTGGTTCAGATCAAGGGTTCATCCAACACAGTATTCAGACATTACTACCCACAGATCCCTCTCAGAGATGTGTTGGTGTTACATCCATAGTCTCTGCACAAACAAGCACAAGGAACTGTGAGGAAAATCTTGTCTTTCATGATTACTTGGCAAAGAAGTGAAAATGCAGCAAAATCACTTCTGTACAAAGATTTCAGTAGTACAGAACCTCAGAACTCCCCTGACTTTCCAAACTACTTTTACAGACCTTCAGTTCCCGGTAACATGGTAATAAGGATGATTAACACCTCTTATTTCACAATCACCCGAAACTATCTAGGTCAAACTATGATGTTCAACTTGAAATGGCCTCAGGCAAAGCAATTAACACATAGGTATGGTTGCCAGCTAGTGCCTACAAATAAAACATGCTTGATGACCCCATGCCTTCCTGCCACATTTAGCCCAAACTGTTCCCTCTCATTATTTATTCCTCATAAACAACTTAAGTGAGCATGAAGTACTTGAGCAGTGAAGAAACTAGCTTCTGGGATAATTCCAAGTTTTCAGGCACGATGTTGTTCTTGTATTCGATATTCAGTAGTTTATTCCCACTGTGGTTTTAGATTTTCATTAAGAGACAGTTTTGTATCAACTCTGGAACACAAGTTACCTGAATTTCTGCTCACTTCTAATTGTGGCTCCTTCTGGTGAATCCATCTCTGAGCCCTGAATAAAACAGAAAGCAAAATAATTCTTAAGGCTTCTATGAATTAGAAAAAGCCAGAATCAAAATCAGATGTATTGCTGTTGATTTTTTTCTCTTTATATCTACCAACTATTTTAATATCAAGACTCCATGTGTCACAGTCCAATGAAGCAAGGCACAGATTGAAATAAACCTGCCAGTGGATGAGTGTGCAAACCCAGCACAGCCCCAGTTAAGCTTCCAAATGCCACATGACTGAGATAACAGAGAGGTAGCTATTCATGCTGCTAAAAAATACTTGTGTCTAAATTCAAGATAAAATTTATCACACCCACTAAAACTTTAAGTAATTTCAAGTCAATTAATGAGTTTCTTGATATTATTATTTTCATAATAATCAGTTGATTCAATCCAGTTTGTGGAAACCAGACTTCCACAGGACATCCTGCTCACGAGAAGCCCTCTGAGAGCCACCTGGCTACAGGACCAGACTGCACGGTATGCCAGATTTTATTTAAAATACTTGCTGAAAAAAAAATAACTTATTTCTGAATCATCTATTATGTCTTATATCTGAAGTACAAGACTGCATCTTGGCAGGAGAACTGGCTATCAGATTACTTAGCAACCCCCATGCTTCATTACATGGGTTTGTTTTTTTTTATTGAGATGTATTTTTCGTTTGGCTTTGAGACACAGTTTTTGGTGGTGGTGATGGCAAACTGCAGTCCCTAATCCCTCAAATAAACATTGTGCCAGAGCCTAGGGCTGCTAAGGTAGCTGCCAGCTCTTGTATTCATGTGCTGGAAGCTAATTTGGAAGCAAGAGGCTCCAAGTTTCAAGATCATTTGACTAACAAAAAAGCCAACAAAAAAACCCAACCCAACCCAAACCAACTAGCCAAACAAAAAAAAACCCAAAAAACCACAAAAAACCCCACAAAATAAAAAACAAACCACCCCCCAAAAAACCTCCACCAAACCAGCTTCAACCCAACACAAAAAAAGGCAAAACAAA